>MU225460.1:1863066-1878278 GCA_018584345.1 Thuja plicata | reverse complement strand
TATATATATATATATATATATATATATATATATATATATATATATAGTAATTTCATTACACTTTCATTTTAGTTTAGACAATAAAATGTCCATTAATTATGCCAAAAACCCTAGCTATGGATTGGAAAATTCTCATTGTAAATTCTATTTAAAGATGTTCATTTTACATTCTAGGGGATTGGAAACTCCCTATGTTGATAATATAGAAAAATGTACTACACTTTTAGTGTGTTATATTGCTAAAACTTGTGAATTTTGAGTTTAATCAAATTCAAGCATTTGTAGTCTATATTTTGGTGTTGTCTATACATTTGTCATTTAAATCTTCTTATTTGATCGGATAACTCGGTTGAATCTTGATTCAAATATTCCTCATAATTTTTCATCTCACATGTGCATATGAGTATGACCTTGTGATTTTAATGAGTATTTAATGCATTGGTATGATATTCCTTTGATGATTACGTTGATTATGTGTGAATGGTGATGATTCTAGAAATTATACGTAGTTGGTTTCATAAGATTCAATATGACCTCTTATTGTATCAAAGTGAATATGTTAGTTATTATTATTTTTACCCTTAACTATTTTTCTATTTATTTCATGATTAGAAAATATTTCATTTTTAGATTTGTTATTGCTAATGATATAATGTTAGAAATCCTTTTTTTTTTTTTTTTGCATTCAGCAACCTTAGAAAGCTTGATATTGTCCCATAGCTAAACGTTAAGGATTACCATCAAATGCTCGTTGAAGAAACTAACACATTACATAATTGAAATATCTTGCATAGCTACGACCTAGCTCACAAGGAACCTTGGAGTGGTTTCATCAATTTTTAGGAGAGGAAATTTGTCATTGGATTGTCTTCCCTTAGTTGTGCTAACACCTTGGTCAATAGGACCAAGCATACATTGGATAATACTACAATTTTCTTATTTATTTATCTTTTAGCTGTGATCGACTCTTGATCAAGATCACTCTTAGGAATACCCTCCTTAGTCTAGAGTTGAGCACATAATGTAGGAGATATCATCCACTCTCAACAATTGGCATGACATTACTAATGATTTAGTCTATTTATCATTAGAATGACACGTCCCTATCCTAGAAGTGGATATGTCCCTCTAAAATTGTGCATAGTGATTTTAGGACCCGATAGAATGGTGTCACTATTTGGGAGGAGCAAATTGCAAGACATTCAAAACACCAACAACTCATAACTATTACAATCATGTATTTTATTTATGTACCACATCAATAGAAACTTATAAGAACATAATGATACTATTATTACATATAGAACTTAATCTTTGTAATAATTTGGAAGACCTAAAAAATTCAAAAGTTATACATTAATATATTTGGATTAGTTGCTAACCCATCGAGTTATGCCAATAGATTGGTGCACATTAGAAAGACAATAGAAAAATAAGTTCTTATTTGGTATTTTGAAGTTTTAGTTGTTAGAGAAATATTTGTCTTTTCCTAAGTGAGGAATGGTGACTTTGTTTTTGTAAACCCAAAGATCATTTGTACATCAAATTACTTGAAAATGGAGATAAGAAGACAACTCAATTACAACCAAGAACAAGAAAAAACTTTAATTCTTGCACGAAGGTACAAAAATATAAGAAAATAAAAAGATTGGTAATTCATTCAAACATACCTATCAATGTTCAAAATTAGGAACATTAGGTAGAAAATGTTCATTTATTAGTTCAAGATGGCAACACATGTATACTTATCTAGTTTCAAATAACAACATAATCAAAATCCATTATAAATCTATAGGTTTGATCATGAAATAGGAATGAATTATATGCTTGTTGGAAAAAAAACTAAGAATTTTACTTTTTGATATTTCCTTTTGCTTAATTAATGTTTATGGTTTAATCAAATCTAAAGGGAAAAAAGGTATGGATTGAGTTACAATCTCAAAGCACTCAAATTTGAACAATAAATTTATCCTTGGAAGACAATTCAATGCAATTCTCTCTGTCTATAGCTACAAAAGTGGGGTCTTTTTTCACACCAATTTAGATTTGTGATTTGGTTAATAAGAGATGATTTAGCGGATTTAATGAAAACATGAAGGTGTCTTTAGCATTCAAATTTCTTCAACACATAACACCACACTTAATGCTAAAAATGGTATGGAGAATATTTGATAGTTCCTCTTCCCTTTAAAGTAAGGTGTTACAAAGGAAATATTTGGGTTGTGAGGGCCCAAGTAGAATACCAACCATCACCAATCCTTCGGAATACTTTGTGAATGTTAGAAACTTATGAAGGACGTGGAACAAAAAAGTAGTTGACTGTCCTCCAAAACAAATAGGTAAATGTTGTTGAATGAGAATATAATTATTTCAATGTGGTGCCTATCTATTTAAACTCAAGAATGAGTTGGGAATTTTTTTTTTTAATAAAATCCTATGAGGATAAATTATTGGACTCAAGAGTCTATTTCTACCAAATCCTCATAGTGGGGAGCATATGTATTACTAAAAGTGAGCGCTTTTACATGGATTGCCATACATGTAAGATTAAATGGTATCTTAAGCCCCTCAAGATGTTTGTTATGTTTTAATACAAATGAATCTATAAATATTCACTTAACATGGTGTCTTTTTTCTAGACAATATTATTGGTGGTTACTTAGATGTTAGGGAGGTCTTCTAGGAAGATTTATTGGAAATTATTCATGGTTGACCATGCAAAAATAGAAACTCCACTTGCATTGGGTTATGAAATTTAGGCTAATGGTTACTTGGAAAACATGAAAGAAAAAACATAATATTTAAAGAAGTAGAAATTGGAAAAGTCATTAAAAGAATCAATAATGGACTAAGTGAATTAATAATCATTACATATTAAAATATAAATGAAAAGAACTTACAAATTGACATTATATAATAATAGAACATTGAAATTTATTAAAATTTTGCTAAATCATATAACACAATTGAATGATAGGAAATATCATAAGAAAAAAATTAGGCAAGATAGATGACCCCTTAGAGTCGAAGATTGAACCTAAATTCAACACGATATCTCATTGTAACCTAAAAGCTTCATTTTCCATATACATTTTAAGAGATACAAAAGTGTTCTCTTATTTGGCACATATCTAAAAAATCCTCCTAACTCAAACACCAAATTAAGATTTAATGCCATTTATAAAGGAACCCAACCATACAAATGGAAGGAATTTAGATGTGAACATTGGAAGTGTTACATTAATATATAATGCAATTAAAACAAATCAAAGTGAGGTATAATGAAATGTAACAATAAATATTGATCAAGATCTATTCATAAAATTTGGAAAGGTAAACGTGGAGAAATATGTAATCAACTCACACCAAATAAATAATTTGTTATTATTATCGTTCATTGTTTTCTTTAAGAACTTTATATTATAGTATTAGTAGATAGAAAAGGTAGACCATGCAAGTGCATTACAAACAATCTATTTTCTCAAATTGTGTTGCTCTTCATAGTTGTCACAATGATCGATGACACTATAATGGAAACACTATGAAGAAATCAAATAATTAGAGGTCATACTCATGATTATTCTCTTCTAGAGTTATTGTAACAATTTTTATTGACCTTTTTAGTAGAAAGAAATTTAGGAAGTTGGATATGAATATGCATACATATAGTTCATCACACAAATACAAATATATTTTGAAGGCTACTACAAATGTGATTATAGGATAATTATGGAAGAAATTGTTGGAGTGTTTAGTGGAATGGAGTTAAAGATCAATTCTTAGATCAGAGAACGCTTGAAATCATTTCTTTTAGGAGAATCAAAATATAATATGGATAATTACATAAGTTTTATGAGTAATCATTCAAATATTATCTACACTCAACAATTAGAGAGGCTTGATGAACATAAGGAGGGGCTTATGTATTTAATACACATAATAATAATTCCTCAAAGAAATATTTTGCCTAATTCATAGATTATTTTGGTTTCCCTTTCTAGTAATGAATGGAATTTTCCTCCTTGATAGCGATCGATGAAAAAAATGGCATTTAATATCAATTACAAAAAGATACAATAAATTTTGTTGTGATCTTAAGAAAATAGTCATGAGAAGGGGAAAGATAACAAACACATGTCCATAAAAAAGAATAAATAGGCAATGTAGACAATCACTTGTCCATAAAAAGGTTGAAAGTGTGATATATGATAAATGCGTTGGATCTTACAACGTTATCTTGGAGAATATATTTTTCACCATACTTTATTATTGCTCGGTACCACTTATGATTTTCTTTGTGCATAAGAGATGAGGATGGAGGTAGTGAAAGAGGTCAAAACTAAATCACTGAAAACAACATCCTATTAATGTACACTTTCTATTCTAATGCATCCATAAGTCTACATCATTTTGAATTTGAACTTTACCCAAGAAAAATACATTTCAAAGACTTATCATATCCTATTTTGTCCTTTGTATTGTAGGAATATGGATGTAATTTGTACATCCAAACAAGACAAAATATGAAATAGAAGCTTTCTTACCAATCCAAGATTCTTTAGGTGATAAATTCCAACACTTTGATGGGTATTACATTCAAAAAATAAAATATTGTGTGAATTGCTTTAGCCTAAAATATAGAAGCAAGATTTGCATTTTTCAACATGCATCACATCATTTCAACATCACTAAAAATGTTAGAATGATTTATAATAACTGAGAGGGGGGTGAATCAATTATCCAAGGTCTAGATGTACCAATTAAAATTTCAAACACTGCAACCAACTCAGATCCACTCATTAATTCACTCGGTCTCTATAGCATTTAATCAATAATATAAACTTGCAGTTTAGTATCCTACTGTAATCAACTTGTAGAATATAAACTCTTAATAGTACAGCACATCAAATAACATACACACAAGTATGAAAACAAGATTTAACATGGAAACCCAATATGGGAAAAACCACCAGTAACATGCTACCAATTTTTCATTCTTCTGAAGTGAGCTCTGTGAAAAGCCAACCCGATTAAAGGTTACAATACACACTGTTAAATGTGACCTGGTTAAAGGATTTAATCACTCTGTTAGAAGTGAGCCTTGTTAGAGGGCTTAGAGCATTCCATTAGAATGTCACCTTGATTAAAGGATTAAACAATATGATTGTTAGGTCAACCTTCTTTAAAATGATTTTGCAACTGAAACAATGGTTAGAAAGTAACAACAAATTGTGATATGAAAGATACAACTCACTTTGCAAATATAGATCCAATTATAGCTCAAATACTAATTCACTAACTGGCCTTCATTGTCATCTCTATCGCTCAGATCTGCTTGGAAATCCTTCAAGCAATCACCACTGTGCACTCTTGTATTGCTCTCTTCAGCCTTCTCTTCTTTCTACTTAGATTTTTCTAATCAACTAAATTAACCTCATACCACACACACATAACATGTAATTAGGTTAATCTTATACCTCTCTGATCAGGTAGCTCGATCTATTGTCACTTAATCATCACCATAGATCTTAGGGTTAGGTCATATCCAACGAATCCTTCCATCATTTTGTTTCCATCTACATTGTAGAATACATCCTAAAACTCCTTCTTGAATCCATACATAAAATGGTTAAACATATATTAAATGCTCATTTAATTCTCCACAACAATCATCCTTATCTTAAATACGCTTCACATATCCCAAGAAAACCAACTATGTCAGCTGGGATCTCAAATCTCTCTCAAACTGTCATAATACTGACACTCGGTCAATACCGTGTTCTTCCGCTCGGTCATCACTAGATAACTCGGTAATTCTTTGACACTCAGCAAATACTGATGCTCGGTCGACACTAAATTTTCTTGGCACATACTGGCACTCGGTCGACACTTGCATCACTTGGCATTACTCGACACATACATAAGTTCCTTAATCTTCTTCTTTGTTACTCGGTCAATACTAATCTTGTAGTCATCCAAACTTCACTTAGACTTAGGATAAACAATACATTACCTTGTCAAGGTGTGATCTCATCAAGCAACCATTGTAGTTTTACATAACTCAACCATTTCACCAGGACTTCTTGTTATCTCTCCTTTTCAAATCTTTTTCATCAATCAATTGATAAGGCACTTTTCAATATAGCACCTGTCTTACCAATTAAGGTTTGACATCAATGGAAATATAACAATTATTTCAATTGTAGTTTTCAACAAAAAAGTGGCCAAGTATCTTTGGATATCATTCTCTTGAAAGTAATTTAAAAACTCCTTACTTGTAAGATCCTACCCTCAACCTGAGTGAAGGGCTTTGGTGTGACCAAATGACCTTTTAGCAAGGGCTTGACATTCTTTAAATTTTTCAAGTGCTTGATTTATGTTCTCCAAACAATAAACCCACATATTTCTTGAAACATTATCTACAATGAGTAGAAAATACCTACCATTATTAATGTAAATACTAAAATTATCCATCACTTGCTAGAGATATTTTTGATATGTGGTATAATCTATAAATTTGTGCAATGGGGTGGTTAATTTTAATTATATGATGTTTAGGGATTAAATTGGTATGTTTGTATACTTGTTTTGTTTTTAACTAACTTGCAGCTTCAAGGGAGTTATGTAATACAGTTGCAGGCAATTATCTTTACTATAATGGTGAAGAAAGAGTCAAAGGTGATGATCAATGAGAATTCTGTCATTGAAATGAATTTACCTTGATACTTCTACACATGCGGAGATAAAGACTTTATGAACTGACAATGGTCATCCATTGGGTGACAATCTCGTTCCTATAAAATCGCATGGTTCATGATGGAATGTTTGAGTTCTACCTAGACTCCATGTTTGTATCTTTGTTAAGTAGTTTTTCTATTTTGAAATAAGTCATATCTTGCTAAAGAATGATGTGTGTAATAAAGTTTTAATGACATTTATTATCGTTGCTTCTATGATTTTTCTATAAAATTCAGAATAGTCATAAGAGTAGTCGTTCAAATGTTCTCAAATCTTTCCTAGATTACAGTTGTTAATATAGATTGTTTTTATTATATTTTCTAGTACTGTTAATGAGTGGGTGTTTATCTTTAGACTTAAAGTTATGGATTAGTTCTAGGTTACAAATCCTCAAGCAAGGGTCACTTGAGTTGAAGTAATCATCTGGTTAGAGTAGATTAAAATTAGTAGTTTCATTTATTATATTTGTTCATAGTGTTATTATGTTTAGTTAATTATCAGTTAATCTAAACGTTAGTTTTATTCATTTTACATTAATTAGTTAAAATAATTAATAATAGATTCAATTAAGTTTCACTGTAACAAGCATTTCCTTAGAATTTAGATTTATACTAGTTCACTGGTTTGATCACTTGCACCCATATCTATGTGGTCACAACCAAAATCACTGCTATGTGACAAGATTCAGTGTTAGATTTTCTTTACTATTGTTACTTCCTTAAGAATTATTATTATTTTATGCATGAAAGTAAAAGCTATAAATACTTTGTTACACATATAGTGTCAGTGTCATCCATATATATATATATCGCTTGTCGATAATTAAATTAGCCTCCCTTAAGATGAAAGGTTACTGAATTGGGGATTAGCTACCTCATTAGGAGCATGCATTGAGTTGTATGCACCAAATAACTATCCATAATGGAAACCAATCCTTTTTGGTGTCATTGCCAGGGATGGTGCTAAAGATTACAATTTTTAGCATAGATTTGATTTCCTGTCATTTTCTTTTGTAGTAGAACTATTTTGTTTTTTTGTTCAATAAAATAAAAAATATTTCTTTTTTGAGCATTACAATTCAGTTAGTGTATTTTTTGTTTAAAAACATTATACTAACAAGTGTAGAAAGACAATTATAAGCTCAAGACACATATGGCTTGTTGTGATAAAGATATCTTTTGGAAGATTTCTTCTTTCTACTAAGACATAAATTATACTATAAAAACCTATATACCCATTAGATCCATTCTGTCTGATAAGATAACCAGTGGAAGGAGACACGACGATAGGAGAAGGGGACCCTTTTAGGGACTCTGATCAAAAGGAAAATTCACATAAATTTGAGAACATATAAGAAAAAATCAAGATGGATGATGAGGAGGTAGAGAACCTAAGAGACCCTGTCACCTTTGAATTTCCTAAATCAGACCAAGAAAGAGCTACTACCCTCAAGAATATAACCCCAACCGCTTTTCCTAATTTCTATGGCTTAGTTAAAGAAGATATTTTTAGCTACCCTGAAGGATGCTTCTTTGAGATGGTTTATGGACCTTGACAAAAATGTCATTGAAAATTGAGAAATAATAAAGGAGAAGTTCTTACAAAAGTATCAAGGTTACTATAGAGGTAAGGACTCAAGGAAAGAATCCATTTTCAAGATGAGTTATAAGAAATATGAACCCATGGAAGACTATATAGAGAGATTTCAGTAAATAATCTAAAGAAATCTCCACAAAATTGACTTGCTCCTAAATCAGGAGGCATCTCAAGAAAAAGAAAGAAGAGGATTATTTTTCCCACATCGAGTATTTTTCTCATTGTCAAAAAATAAATTTACCTACAAGTGCAAGAAAGTGGCCTCTATATTAAAGAGAAGTTCCCAGGATCAATTTTCCATATAGTAGAAGATGCCAAGGGACAAATGTTCTACATCATTTAATGAATTTTGTGGTAGTAGCGAAAAATTATGCCTCTTGATCTATTATCTTATGGTAATGCATCATTTAGGTTTAATCACAATTTTCATGATGGAATAACTAGCCATGGGGACACATTAACCAACCATGGCAAGAAAACCCAAACTCTAATTGGACATCCCAACAAGGGGGATGGACTCAATAATCTCGTTATCAATTATCTAATTAAAATTAGTTCCAAGGAGTTCAAAATCCATGGTCTCAACCATGGAGAAGAAACCAACAATGACCACAAGCTAATATGTCATACCCACAACTACATTATAATTTGAATTTGTACCTTGATTTAATACCCAATACAGACCCACAACAATAAGCTATTATGCTAGGTCCAAATCCATCTATTTCTACATAGAAATGAGCCACACAATTTCTCTCTCAGTCCATGCCTAACCCTAAAAATAATCTTATACTAATGATGCCACTCAATACCCAAGTTATACAGTTGAGATTAGTGATGTCCATCTTTGCTCAGGAAGGACTCTTGCTGGTCCAAATTATCTACAAATAATTGGAATATCTAATGACGATCCAACAATACGTCACTAAATAAGTACAATCACAATCATCCACTGACCAAGATAGTCCTACAAAAGAGCCTCCATTCCCAAGAAGACTGAACACTTAGAAGTATCATCCAGAGCCAACATTTGAATTGATAGAGAAACTCAAAGATATATCTATTAATATTAATCTTATCCAAGCTATCAAGGGTGCTCCCATATACACCAAGGATATTATAAAAATATGTCTTAAGAAGCCGGGAATAAAGAGACAAGATCCTCAAAATATAAAATAAATCTATCTGCAAGTGCAAGAAAGTGGCCTTTATATTAGAAGAGAAGTTCTCACGACCAGAGTTATACATAGTAGAAGATGATGAGGAAAAAGTGTTCTACATTGAGAAAATAAAATTGTGGCAAAAGCGACAGGGTATGCCTCCTGAATCTTATGGTAATGCATCATCCAAGTTTAATCAAAATTCTGCAGGATGGAATTACTAGTCATGGGGACACATTAACCAGCCATGGCAAGGCAACACAAACTCTAATTAGGCATCCCAACAAGAAGGATGACCTTAGTCATCACCTTATCAAATAACCAATTATAATCAGTGGAAAGGAGTTCGGAATCCATTGTCTCAACCATGGAGAGGAAACAAAAAATGGCCACAAGATAATATGCCATATCCACAAATACAACAAAATTTGAATTTGTCACACGCTTTAATACCCAATACAGACCCACAACAACAAGATATTATGCCAGGTTCAAATCCTCCTACTTCTACACAACAAAAAGCCACACAATTTACTTCTCATCCTGCAGCTAATCCTAACAATAAGCCTATCCAACAAGCTTAAACTAACGATGTCACTCAATGCCCAACTTATACAGTTGAGATTAATGATGTCCATCTTTACTCAAAAATGACTTTTGTTGGTTCAAATACTCCACAAATCATTGAAATTTCTAACGAGGAGCCAAAAATTGACATCACTTACCAATTACAAGCACAATCAAACATTGTCCAAGATAGTCCTGCAAAAGACCCTTTATTCCTAGGAAGATTGACCACTCAGAAGCATCATCCGTAGCCAACATTTTATTTGATAGGATAAATCAAATATATATCTGTTAAAATTCCTCTTATCCAAGATATCAAGGATGTTTCAATCTACACCAAGGATATTAGAGAATTATGTCTTAAGAAGCCAGGCAGATGGAGACAAGATCCTCAAAAGACAAAATAAATTTGTCTGCAAGTGCAAGAAAGTGACCTATATATCAGAAGAGTTGTCATGAATAAAATACAACATAAAAGAAGATGATGAGGGAAAAGTGTTCTACATTTCTTAAAGAAAATTGTGGCAACAATGACAAGTTATGCCTTCTGATCCATTATCTTATGGCAATGCATCATCTTAGTTTAATTATTTAATTTTATAGGATGGTAAACAACAAAAATAAAGATGATGACCTTACAGTTAGGGTCAATGAAATTATGGAAGATAAGTTCAATGAGATGAAAGCATAATGGGCACATGATAAATATCATTCTGAAACATAGTAATGAAGGGCTGAAAGTTTCTGTCTAGAATCTCAAAGCTTTATATGCCTACCTGGAAATGAGTCTGCTGGAAAGAACCTCTTTCACGGTGGAGGGTGATATTGAGAGTTGGGGCCTGAGTTCTAGAACTCGCAGAGGCGTCAAAAGAAAAGTTCCTGAGATCCCTAACGAGATGCTAAAGCTGAAGGAGTCTATTGACTTGATGGAAAACATGCAAAAAGAGGCTGAGGAAGCCTATAAAAAAATGCATTAAGCTGGGAGCTGCGCTGGATGGTTTGCTGGTAGTTTGCTGGTAGTTTAGCTAGTAACTATGCTTTTTAGTCTGGTTTTTTGTTTCTTCGGTTTTTGGGTTGTTTGTTTGGGTCCTTCTCTTTTTCTCGTAGCAGGCATATCATGTTTGTAAGGGTTCTCATTGACTATCTTTAATCACCTATTGTAAAAGGTTTCAGGTTCCTTTCAAAACCTATTTTTACCTTAATCAAAAACTAGCCACAAGAACACATTAAATAGCCATGGAAAGGAAAACCTAACTCTAATTGGGAATCCCAATAAGGAGGATGACCCCAGTCATCTCCTTATCAATTACCCAGTTACAACTAGTGGCAAGGAGCTAAGAATCCATGGTCTCAATCATGGAGAGGAAAACAATAGTGGCTACAAGCTAATATTCCATACCAAAAATTGCGATAGAATTTGAATTTGTAGCTTGCTTTAAAACCCAAACAGACTCACAATAACAAGCTATTATGACAAGTTTGAATCTTCTTGTTTCTACGTAGCAATGAGAAACACAATTTCTTACTCAGCTTGCATGCAATCCTAACAATAAGCTTGTCCAACAAGCTTATACTAACGATGTTACTCAATACCCAACTTATATAGTTGAGATTAGTGATGTCCATATCTTCTCAGGAAGGACTCTTGATTGTTTAAATGCTCCACAAATTATTAAAATATCTAATGAGGAGCCAACAATTAACATCACTAACCAAGTACAAGCACAATCAACCACTAACCAAGATAGTTGTGCAAAAGACACTCCATTCCTAGGAAGACTAACCACTCAGAAGTATCATCAAGTGCCAACATTTGACTTGATAGGGAAACTCAAAGATATTTTTTTATTAAAATTCCTCTTATCCAAGATATCAAGGATGTTCCCATCTACACCAAGGATATTATAGAATTATTTCTTAAGAAGAAAGGAAGAAAAACACATGATCCTCAAATGAAAAAATAAATATGTCTAAAAGTGAAAGAAAGTGGCGACTATATTAGAAGATAAGTTCTCATAGCTAGAGTTTTACATAGTAGAATATGCCGAGGGACAAGTTTTCTACATCACTCAAATTAAAACTATGGAAAAATGACAAGGTATGACTCCCGATCCATTATCTTATGGTAATGCATCATCCAAGTTTAATCAAAATTCTCCAAGATGGAATAGCCAACCATGAAGACACATTAACTAGCCATGGAAAGGCAACCCAAACTCTAATTGGGCATCCCAATAAGGAGGATTTCCTCAATCATATCTTTATAAATTATCCAATTACAATCAGTAGAAAAGAGCTCAAAATTTGTGGTATCAACTGTGGAGAGGAAACCAATAATGACCACAAGCTAATATTTCATACCCATAGCCGCAATATAATTTGAATTCATAGCTTACTTTAATATTCAATAATTTTTTTTTGTAGTAAGCTATTATGCCAGGTCCAAATTCACTTGTTGTTATGCTACAATGAGCCACACAATTTCCTTCTCAACCTGTACCTAAGATTGTCAAAAAAACTTATAATAAATAATAGCTCTCAATATACAACTTATATAGTTAAGATTAGTGATGTCCATCTCTACTAAAAAAATTCTCTTACTCATTAAACTACTAAAGAAATCATTGAAAAATATAATGAGGATCAACAATTGACATCACTAACCAAGTACAAGCACAATCAGCCACTGACCAACATAGTCTTGCAAAAGACCCTCCATTCCTAGGAGGATTAACTACTCATAAGTATCATTCAGATCCAACATTTGATTTGATAGGGAAACTCAAATATATTTGTTAAAATGCCTCTTATCCAAGATATCAAGGATGTTCTCATCTACACCAAGGATATTAGAGAATTATGTCTTAAGAAGCCAGGAAAAAAGAGACAAGATCCTCAAAAGATAAATAAATATTCTTGCAAGTGAAAGAAAGTGACCTGTATATTAGAAGAGAAGTTGTCATGATCAGAGTTCCACATAGTAGAATATGACGAGGGACAAGTGTTCTACATTGCTCAAAGAAAACTGTGGTAGCAACAACAATGTATGCCTCCTGATCCATTATCTTATGATAATGCATCATCCAAGTTTGATAAAAATTCTGTAGGATGGAATAACAAGCCATAGTGACACATTAACCAACCATGGAAAGGAAACCCAAACTCTAATTGGGAATCCCAACAAGGAGGATGACCTTAGTCATCTCCTTATCAATTACCCAATTACAATTAGTGGCAAGGAGCTCAGAATCCATGGTCTCAACCATGAAGAGGAAACCAACAACGACCAAATGCTAATATGTCATACCCAAAACTGCAACATAATTTGAATTTGTAGCCTACTTTAATACTCAATATATACCTGTAAAAAATCTATTATTCCAAGTCCACATATGACTGCTATTACACAAAAATGAGCCACACAATTTCCTAGTCAACGTTCACCTATTCCTAACAATAAGTCTATCATACAAGCTTATACTAATAATGTCACTCAATACCCAACTTATACAGTTGAGATCAATGGCATCAATCTCTACTTAGGAAGGAATCTTTCTGGTTCAATTTCTCAACAAATCATTTAAATAACTGATGAGGATCCAACAATTGATGTCACTAACCAAGTACAAGCATAGTTAGCCACTGACCAAGATAGTCTTGCAAAAGACCCCCCATTCCCAAGAATACTAACCACTCAAAAGTATCATCTAGAGGTAGCATTTGATTTGATAGAGAAACTCAAAGATATATCTATTAAAATTCCTCTTATCCAAGATATAAAGGATATCCCATCTAAACCAAGGATTTTAGAGAATTGCATCTTAAGAGGAGAGAAATAAAGAGGTAAGATCATCTAAAGACAAAATAAATATGTCTGCAAATGAAATAAAGTGACCTCTCTATCAGTAGAAAAGTTCTCCCGATTAGAGTTCCTTATAGTAGAAGATGACGAGGGAAAAGTGTTCTACATCACTCATATAAAACCGTGGTAGCAACAACAAGGTATTCCTCCCAATCCATTATCTTATGGTAACACATCATCCAAGTTTAATAAAAAATTTGTAGGATGGGATAATAAGCCAAGAGAACACATTATCCAACATGACAAGGCAACCTAAACTCTAATTGGGCATCTCAAAAAGGATTATGGCCTCAACCATCCCTTATCAATTACCCAATACAATCAGTGTAAAGGAGCTCATAATCCATGGTCTCAACTATGGAGAGGAAACCAACAATGGACACAAGGTAATATACCATATAAGTACAGTCATTCACTGACCAAGATAACTCACAAGAGACCCTTCATTCCTAATAATACCGACCACTCAAAAGTATCATCCACAACCACCATTTGATTTTATAAGGAAACTCAAAGATATATCTTTCAAAATTCCTCTTATCAAAGCTATCAATAATATTCCCATCTTCACCAAGGATATTAGAGAATTATGTCTCAAGAAGCAAAGAAGAAAGAGACAAGCATTTGAAATATATCTTTGTTTGTTTGTTTCCATTGATGTCAAACATTGTGTTCTAGAGGTGTTTGTGGTTGTTCAAATACTATGTTCTAAAATTATTCTTGAAGAAGTAAGTTTGTGTATGGAACCTATGAAATAGTGGAAGACAAGTATGCATTCAGAATAGTGGAAGACAAGTATATATGATGTGATCTTGTGAAGATGGTATTTAACAATGCTTCATTTTTTCTTTCTAGAAGGCTTCTACTATATAATTAGGGTTGAATTTGTGTTAATTTTTATGAAGATGGAAACAGGTTTTGGTCTTGGTTGTGGCATTCTATGGTGATTTGGAAATTGTTCCTGGTGATCATGAAACTATGTCATCTAGTGTTTATAGTTCTATTTAGTTGTTGTTCTGGTCTACAAATATGCTATGAATTTTTTTGACATGGATTGTTGGCTTGTGCTATTGTTCCTAACATGGCATATGGAACTCACTGTAGCATGTGGAGGTTTGAGTATAGTTGCAAAGTTAGGTGGTTCTTTGGCTAGTGTGTTTCTACACATTTTAGATGGTTTTAAAAGTTGTTCCAATAATTGTGTATCTAGTATCAGGCTATGTTTAGTGCTCTCTCTCTCTCTCTCTCTCTCTCTCTCTCTCTCTCTCTCTCTCTCTCTCTCTCTCTCT
>MU225460.1:1828759-1850917 GCA_018584345.1 Thuja plicata | reverse complement strand
TGGAGTTACTATTTTATCTTTCCATCAAAATTATGAATACATTCTTGGTGTATCACCCCATTTTCCCTTTCATTTTTAATCCTTTTTCCCTTTTCCCCATCAAGTTTCAAATCAGGAGGTGATATCCTGAATCAAATAGGAACCGGCCTAGAATCCGGAGACTCTTCCTCACTCATAGTCTACCCACAGCTAGAGGAAGTTTCCATTGTGAGGATGGAATTATCATGTAGCCCTAATGCCTGAGTTAGGGTGACAATTCTAAGCCTGAACAGGTACCAAGAGGGGTAGTTAATTTTGACCCTAGTTACACCCTAGGAGTCCAAATGACCCTTCTAAACTCTACCCAAGGTTAACTCTCAAAAACCCAACCTACCAGACTCAATCTAATCTCTCTTGACTCAATCTCATCTCTATCTTATCTTCCTAAACCTTAGGGTAAGCATAGGGGCTATACTAGGTAACTCCTGGGTAAGGTTAAGCCTATGCTAGTCACATTCACTAGCCATGCCAACACACAAGGTGCACATGTGTCAAGTGACACAACAATTTTACATGAGCATGACTTATTACACATTTACTCAATTAAATAAAATACAATCATACACCATACTTTTACGAATAAAAATACAATACAACGAGGTCCATGTCTCTTTTTATAGATAGGACCTTAGCATCACAGTTTTCACATAGGTCCATTTCTGAATCCCTAATTAGTACCATGGTCAAATTTCCTGCACACTCATTGCACACATCAGTAGGTTCAATAAATCAACACTTAAACATATCAAGATACATAATGTAAATTTAACACACATTTGCATCGATGAATCATTGAATTTAAACAATATCTGCATCTAACCCATATGCATAAACATAACTCTTAATAAATCTGCATACTAATATTATCTAACATCTACTTACTAAACCAATATACTAAACCATCAAAATTAAGTCCTAAACAGAAGTCTGCACCACTCACAAAAAGTATCGAATAGATTCCCCGATTACGTAATCAGGTGTTTGTTTACAAGCAAAGGATTCAACATATCCATAAAGAATTCATGTGTCTCAATAGTCCAACCATAACAAAATATGTACTGACAAGAGAACATATAAATGAGAATAGTGTTTAAGATTATGTCAGACTGGGGTAGGCCTCACAATTACATAGTTACTGATGTTGCTGATAGAATTAAAGCTTCCAGTGGACACTTAGAAGACACATATGTCATACTCACGATATTATTAACCCTATCGAATGATTTCATACCCATGTAATATTCAATAAGGGAATAAATTATCTAAGTTAGTATTAAATTGATTAACTCGTTACTTCACTTTCTGCATTTGAGATTGCAGAAGTTGAAACAGATAATAGAGAGACTTCTTTTAGAGCTATTGAAGAAGCTGAACCTATGATATGAAATATGTCTGGGGAAGCCAAAGAATATCTTTCCATAAGATTGAAGTGAGGTAATGGTAGATACAAAGGTAAGTTACCTCTTAAGTTCTTTATTTGTGGAAGGATGAGACATTTTTCTATGACTGTAGATATAAGGAATATCCTAGTGAATCAAAAGATGATGATAGAAAAGACAATCGAAAGAAAGGTGATTTCAAAAAGAGAATTAATTTAAAAGGCAAGGGTAAGAAGAGATTATGTTATATAGAAGAATACTTCTCTAAAGATAAGGATACTAATGAAGCAATTGAGGAATATCTATTTCTAGCTATTTATCAAAAGAAAGAGGAAATTGTTTTGCATCCTAAAGTTGTTGCAGGTGCATAGATTCTAGATTCTAGATGTTCTAATAATATGATAGGAGACAAGAGAAGATTTATCAAGTTTGAAGAATATGATGGTGGAGCAATCAGATTCATAAGAGAAGGAAGTGCACAAATTAAAGGTATTAAAACCATTTCAACTGATGGCAATCATAGAATTAATGATGTTTATTATGGGGAAGGTTTGAGACATAATTTGTTAAGTGTTTGTCAAATGTGTAAGAAAGGTTATGAAGTTATGTTTAAAAGTGATGATTCTGTTATAAGAAAGAAACAAATTGGTAAAAGGGTTGTTGCAGGTTTTAGGACTACCAACAATATCTATTATATTGAAGACAAATGTGAGAATATATGTTTTCTAACTCAATGAAATTGAAGATGGGGAGATGAAGTTGAAATGAAACTCAATCAAGATAAAGTGGTTTCATTTTGGTAAAGAACAACGAGGAAAGAATGAACAAATCAAATTATCTAGTGGAAAATGAATGAATTATGGTAGACCAAAATAGAGAAGAAGACAAAAAGGACTTGGTATACTAGAAGTAGATGGAAGGTAAAAAGGATATGGAAGACTAGAAGTAGGAAGAAGAAAAGAAGGATTTGATAGACCAAAAGTAGGTAGATGATAAAAAGAATATGGTAGATCAAAAGTAGCTGGAAGATTAAAAAAAATTAGTAGACCAAAAGAAGGTGAAGAAAAAATGTATTTGGTTTAGGAAAAGGACAAAAAGGGGATGATGAATTAGATACCTTCTCTTATTAATTCCAAGTAATCTCCTTTTGTTAGTATCTATTTTTATTGCAATAAAGTAGAACACAAATTTAATGAGTGTAGAAGTCTGAAAAAGAGTTATATTTTTAATGGAAGATGCTATCATTGCAATTAGTTAGGGAATAAGGGATTTCAATGCAGAAGTAGAGTGAATTTTAGTAGAATGAATGCGAATAGAAATATCAATAAATTCAATAGATACTGCTATAGTTGTAATAGGTGTAGACACAAAGGTTGAATGTAGTATAACCAGAAGTAATGAAACTACTAAAATTAAAAGGGATGGTCTGGTTTTCTATAAATGTACAAGAAAAGACATATTGCAAGGTTCTACAAGGAAGGTCTAGTTTTTTATAAATGTAACATGACAGGAAATATTGCAAATTTATGCAAAAATATAAAAAAATAGGATGCTTTGTTCAAAATTGTTTTGGTTATTTTAGTAAGGGGGAGTTGATAATAATTGATATCGTAGTAAAATATTTTTGGTAGTTGTTTTCCATCAATGAAAAAGGGGATATTGTTGGAAATATATGTTTGGTTTGTTGTTTCCATTGATGGTTATGAAGATGGATTTAGGTTTTGATCTTGGTTGTGGCATTCTATGGTGATCCATAAATTATTCCCGGTGATCCAAAAAATGTGTCATCCAATGTTTGCAATTCTGTTCAGCTAGTGATTTGGTCTAGAAATGTGTTGTGATGACTTCTAATGTGGACTATTGACTTATGCTATTATTCCTCACATGGCATAAAAATCTCACTGTGATGTGTGGAGGTCAAGGTACAATTGGAAGGTCAGGTGGTTCTTTGGCTAGTGTGTTTGTACACATTTGAGGTGGTTTTTAAAGTTATTCTAGTAATTATGGATTTGGAATTGGGCTATGTGTAGTGTATTCATGGCCCCTCTCTCTCATGGACTGGCTCATGCTTCTTTATTTAGGTATGGGTTTTATATTTAATATTTATCTCTTATCTCGATAGGTTTGTGCTATATGTGAACTATCCATTTAATGTTTATCTCTTATATGGTTGGGTCCATTCTATGTTTGCACAATTCATAGCCGCAACAATATATTCAGCCTCAACAGTAGACTGTGATATACAACTACATTTTTTACTCAGCCATGTCAGTAATCTTTCTCCTAAAAAGAAATCTCCCCCACTTGTAATTTTTCTATCATCAATGTTTTCAGCCCAATCAACATCAGTGTAGACCTTCAATTCAAAATTTCATCCTTTCTTGCACATACAATGTTTGCACAATTCATAGCTACAACAACATATTCAACCTCGATAGTAGACTGTCATATACAACTATGTTTCTTACTCAGCCATGTCACTAATCTTTCTCTTAAAAAGAAAGATCCTCCACTTGTAATTTTTCTATTGTCAATGTTTTCGGCCCAATCAACATCAGTGTAGACCTTCAATTCAAAAGTTCCTCCTTTCTTGTATAGTATACCAAAGTCCTCAGTTCCTTTCAGATATCTAAATATCCTTTTAATTGCATACATGTGTGATTCCTTTGGATCGACAAAAAATATTGCAACAATACCAACTGCATGACCTATATCAGGTCTTCTATGTACAACATATTGCAACTTACCAATCATTGATTGGTAGAGTGTCTCATTCACTTCCTTTGAATCATCTTCCTTTGATAACTTGCAACCAATAACCATCAGTGTTCCAACCAGTCTTGAGTCTTCCATCCCAAAAAATATTTAGGATCTCCATGATGTACTTTGATTCTGTGATGTAGATCCCATCCTTGACTTGTTGAATCTGTAGTCCAAGAAAGAATTTTATCTCCCCTATCATGGACATCTCAAATTCATTTCTCTTCTCTTCAACAAAAGATCTGCATAATGTGTTATTACCTCCAAAAATAATATCACCAACAAATATTTCAGCAATCAAAATCTTATTAATACTATGGCATTTTAGATACACATTACTATTGTCACTAGTTCTTTGAAATCCAATCTTGATTATATATGCATGTAATAATTCATACCAATCTTGGGGTGCTTGTTTCAAACCATATAGTTCCTTGTGCAGTTTTCATACCATGTCCTAGTTATTATTCTCAACAAATCCTTCAGTTTGCTCTATGTAAACTTCTTCTTCAAGAACACCATTAAGAAATACAAACTTGACATCTATTTGATAAAATTTGAATCCTCTATAAGCTTCATATGCTAGTAGAATTCTAACTCCTAATATAGAAACATGTGCAAAAGTTTCACCATAGTGAATACCTTCTTCTTGTGCATACCCCTTGCAAACTAGTCTTACTTTGTTTAAGATTACATCTCCATGCTCATTCAATTTGTTTCTAAAAATAAACTGTGTACCAATAATATTTTTATCTTTAGGTCTCAATACTAAAGTCCATGTGTTATTCTTTACAATTTGATCTATCCCTTCTTTCATACCTTTAACCCAGTCTTCATTTTCCAATGCATCCTTTACTCTTCTTGTCTCTAATTCAAAAATTAAGCATGCATTGTCTCTTACGTTGCTTCTTGTCATAATTCCATCACTCTTGTCTCCATTTATCTTTCTTGGTGAGTGGTGAATACTCACACACTTGGCTAGAATAGGCTTGGTAGTTGGTGGAATTTCATTTCCATCATTCGATGGTAGTTCTCTTTGTTCATCTTCCTCCTAAGTTTCTGCTTTCGGTAAGGTATCAAGAACATTAGGTTGAATATATTAATTTTTTTGATATTCCTCAGGTTCTTTCTTGCTGTCCTCATCATTTTTCTCTGCAAATTAATCAATTCTTATATTTGCACTTTCCACAATTTTGTAAGTAGATTTGTTCAGACATTTGTAACCTTTTCTCTTTGTAGAATATGCTAAGAATATTCCTTCATCTCCTTTAGAATCAAACTTACCATATCTAGCATCTTTTAGAATATAACATCTACTTCCAAATCTCATATAGAGTCTTGTTTGTACCTTTCTTGAATTGTACTCTGTTAAGTGTACAAGTAGGAGTGCTGACTGATTCTCTCGAATATGTTTGAGAAATACCCTTCTCAATAATAAGTGTTCTTGCACAATCAACAATAGATTTGTTGCTCCTTTCAGCTATACATTCTACTGTGGTGTCCTCAGTGCAAAAATTTGTTTATTTATTCTATGTTCATTGTGGAAGAGTGTAAACTCATCAGAAGTAAACTCTCCCCCTTTGTGAGATCTCAGACAATTTAGTTTTCTTCCAGTCTCCTTTTCAACTCTTTCCTTGTACCACTTAAACATGTGAAAAGCTTTAGATTTTTCTTTTAAAAACATGACAGACATAATTCTAGAATAATAATCAATAAACAAAATGAAATATCTATCAACATAGTAGTTTTGTTTTCTCATCAATCCACATAGGTCAGTGTGCGCTAAATCCAAAATTCCTTTTGTAATGTAAGACTTAGTTGTAAAACTTGACTTAGTCATTTTACCAACTTGGCATTTTTTGCACATGACATTCTAAGGTTTCTACAATCTCGGTAGACCTCTAACTCTATTATTTTTTCTCACTTTAATTAGATTGTCAAAATTTACATGACATAACCTCTTGTCCCATAACCATGCATCTTCAAATTTAGCATTTAAACAACTCGTAGTAGATGTATCAAGGTAAAATAGGTTACCTTTAGATTGTTCTCCTGTGGTAATCAGATTTCCTTTATGATCAAATACTTTTTCCTTTCCATTCTAAAATTCTAGTCGATGTCCTATACTGTTTAGCTGTGAAACATGCAACATATTGTACTTTAGTGCTTCAACCCAATAGAAATAATTATGTATGGTATTATTCAATAGAATTATAGAACATTTAACTTTCATAGGATATGGATCATCATTACTGATTCTAACATCTCCTCCATCATGTTCTTCCATAGTAGTGAACTTAAGTGTGTCACCATTCATATGGTGTGAACACCCACTGTCTATAATCCAAGTATCATTCTTGGTTACATGTGATATTAGGGATTTTTCTTCTTTATTTTCTTCATCAAAATTCAACTGATGGAGATGATGATGAAGACTGTGATCATAGGTATACAAGATTGTAGAAAGGATTATATCAGTTATTATTTTGTCATTGATGTCAAAAAATTGAATTCTTGTTCATATTGAATTTCCATATCTTTTGGAGTTGATTTAATTGGGAAAGTTAATAAAGATTAGACAATGATAAGTTCATATTGAGATAATTGATTTCTACTTTATCAAGTTGGTAAATCAGTTTGGGCAAGTCGGTAAGACTAAAGAGTTAAGTTACCGAGCATAAAGAAGTTTGTTTGTAAAGGGTTATGTAAGTTGGTCAGAACACCAATACATTGAAGCACCGATCAATGTATGTTAGTCACTGAACCAAGAGTTAGCTTCTGACCAAAACAAATGATAGAAACAAGGATAAGAACACATTTAATGGTGAACCATGATGATTTAAGGGATTCCAAGAATGAGAAGAAGTTATTTACAAGATCTACGCATGATAAAATTCAAGGAAGAGATCTACGATACAGATTATTCAGAAAAAGTGAAGGTTTTTTTTCCAAGTAAAGTACAAGTTCTAAGGTGATGTTGAAACGGTTAACCAAGTTTCAAGTTCACAAAGTCAATTCAAATTTTTGATCTCATGGCTGAGTGAGATTGAAGTAAAACCTAATCAAGGAGATTAAGAGGAAAAAACATAGTCTATTTAGAGGATGAATTTGAATAAAAAGGAGTTGGAAAGTTAAAGTGTTGAAGTGTTACCGAGTGATGTAGTGAAGAGAAAAAGGTGATAATCTAAATCTAGAGAAGAGACAAATGAAGTATTGATGCTATTAGTCAGATATCGCATAAGGGTGATACTCCTATAAGATAGTTTGTTGTCATTAGTTTTTTCAAAGTCATATTAGTCAATGAAGCTAGTCGGTACAAAGGAAGAATACACTAAGGTAAACACTCGGTAAAGTAGAGTATCAATAACACCGAGAACCGAATAGTAACAAGCACCGAGTGAAGAAAAGGATAGTTACCAATCATGCATTAGTCATTGAGTCACCAAGAAGAGTTATTCACTGAGCATACGTTATGTCACTGAGCAAGATCAGAAGAGATTACCGAGTATACTAGAGCTGATATAACAATTTAAATTTGAATACATTGAACCTGGACGCTGAGTAGGAAAGCTTTTATATTATTCAAGACAAAAGTTAGGTAGAACATTAGGATTGCAATAACATTATTGCACATGACCATGAGGAAACTCAACCAATGAAAGAAAAGTATAATAATGCATTGGAAATGAAACCAACCTTGCACTGCCTCACCTCCACCACAAAAGGAGAAGGGTCTAAATTAGGTTAACCGCCTTAAGATAATACAACAAAAGAACATAAAAAGGATGATAAGAAGATGGTGAAAATTGTAGAAAAAGGAGTTACAATGATAGAGCTAAAGATATTATGTAGAATTTATAGGGTGTAGAACATATAAGTTACAGAGTGCAGAATGAGGTAATGCACTTGCAGAGAATAAAGAGTCTGAACATCATTATGATTTATGCATACTTGTAGACATTTTGTAATAGTTATAAGAGTAGACATCTCATTCAGTGGGTAGGCCCTAAAAGCTCTTAATTTTTAAATCCTCTAACTAGGTACATCTCTTATATGAGAGATTGTAAAATCCTTTAACAAGGTAGAATGAATAAGAATTTTTTACTCTTAATCGATTATAATATTCCTAATAGGGTAAGCTATTAGAAGTAGCTAACATTGTAGCTCTAACTGAGCAACCTTTATACTGTAGTAATGACGGATTGTGGGTGTCATCCTCCCCGCAGTTTTTTCTCCAAAAAAATATTTCTACGTGACGATAAATTATGGAGTTATCTGTCATGGTTTTCTGATTTACTTTACATGCTTTTATATGTTTTTATAAATGATATTTAGTTCGGTGAAGAGTAAATAATAGTGGTTAAGAGTTTTATAAGTACAAAAATATGAGAAGAAAGAGAACACAATACAAGAAAAAAAAGAAGAGGAGAAACAAGAGGAGAAGAAGGAAGAAAACAAACAAGAGGAGTAGAGAGCTAGAACTAGTACAATTGAGACAACATTTGATGCACTAAAGGCATCACATTCCCCAAAGAATTTAACAAGTGGAAGTATGTTACCAAATAATTATAAATCAAAGAACAGGAAACATGTAGATATGAGCCAACCGATTGTTTTACCAAAATTTAACATATCTACTGTGGACCCTGATGAAATGGTTGAGTATGTAGAATTGGTAAGACTTAAGGCAATGCAAAAGAAATTAATTCAAAAGAGAATGAAGACTAATGTATTGGAAAGTGTCGAGGATGTATTACAGGAAATTATTCAGATGCCACTGTTAATGAAACAAAAGATATGATTATCCAAGTAGCAGAACTAGTGCAACAGGTACAAAATCCAAATCAAGACACTACTGACTACATGATGCAGATTCATTCAAGGAAAATGGAACTAAAAATTATTGAATCCATTTTAGACAACATTGTAGTAGATAAAGTATCACTTTCTAAGGCATCTACAGGTATTGAGACTAAATCATCACATATTCTTTTAATATTTTAGAAATTTTGTTCTATTTCAAACTTCATCAAGGACATAAGGAAGAAAGATGAGTCTGTTGAAACCGAGCTGACTGAGCAGTTGAAAAATATCACTACCAAGCCTGGTTCTTTACAAGTCTATTACTTGAGGTTGAAACACTTGATGGGGATGCACAAAGAACTAAGACAAGAAGAGACTAAGATAAGGATGGAACTTCTAGAGCTACAATCACTTTTGATTCCCCACATGGAATCCATGCAAAGGCATTTTAAGACAACCAAGGATTTGGTCAACACCCCTGATGGTAGTTATTTGGACACCATCATTGGAATGGGAGATAATGTTGCTGCTCAAATTATTGTACTTCAAACACTCAAAGATGCATGAGAACCATCCCTAGCTGATGCACGGAAGAAGTACCCACACATTTTTGATAAGGTATAAGTTTATCCTACCGAGCACTAAGCAATTTTGGTTTTGGCATGTTTGTAAAAAAGGGGGATAATATAATATGTATGGATACAACACATAAGGGAGATATAAGTAAAAGGAGGATAATATAATGGATATAGTACATAAGGGGGATATAAGTATGTGTATAGGGGGAGTTACACAATATTTTTGAAAATTTTGACCGAGCTAGGTATGTTATAAAATGTATTATCTAAGGAGGAGTTAGTACAAGGGTTGTATAAATTTTGATGACTTTGAAGTTTTAGTCAAAATTACAAATAATGCCAAAGGGGGAGATTGATACTCCTATAAGATATTTTGTTGTCATTAGTTTTGTCAAAGTCATAATAGTCAATGAAGCTAGTTAGTACAAAGGAAGAAAACACTAAGACAAACAATTGGTAAAGTAGAGTATCAATGACACCAAGCACCGAATAGTAACAAGCACTGAGTGAAGCAAAGGAAAATTATCAATCAGGTGTTAGTCACCGACTCACCTAGAAGATTTAGTCACTGAGCAGACATTATGTCACCGAGCAAGATCAAAATACATTACTAAGTATACCAGAACTAACATAATAATTCAAATTTGAATACGTTGAACCTAGACGCTGAGTGGGAATGATTTTACAACATTCAAGACATAAGTTAGGTAGAACATTAGGATTTCAATAACATGATTGCACATGACTACGAGGAAACTTGACCAATGAAAGACAAGTATAATAAATGCATTGGAAATTAAACCAACCTTGCACTGCCTCACCTCCACCATAGAAGGAGGAGGATCTAAATTAGGTTAATCACCTTAAGATCATAAAAAGGTATGATAAGAAGATGGTGAAAATTGCAGAGAAAGAAGGAGTTACAATGACAAAGCTAAAGATAGAATGAAAAAGTTATAGGGTGTAGAACATATAAGTTACTGAGTGCAGAATGAGGTTATGCACTTGTAGAGAATAAAGAGTCTGAACAACATTATGATTGATGCATACTTGCATAAATTTTGTAATAATTTTTTGTAATAGTTAGAAGAGTAAAAATCCCATTCAGTGGGTAGGCCCTAAAATGTCTTAATTTTTAAATCCTCTAACTCGGTACATCTCTTAGATGAGAGATTGTAAAATCCTTTAACAAGGTAGACTGAATAAGTTTTTTATACTCTTAACCAATTATAATATTCCTAACAGGGTAAGTTATAAGAAGTAGCTAACATTGTAGCTCTAACTGAGAAACCTTTATACTACAGTAGTGAAGGATTGTGGGTGCCATCCCCACTACAATTTTTCCTCTAACAAAGGATTTTTACGTGACCAAAAATCATGGAGTTATGTGTCATGGTTTTTTGATTTACTTTACATGATTTTTTATGTTTTTATGAATGATATTCAGTTCGGTGAAGAGTAAAGAATAGTGGTTAAAAGTTTATAAGTACTAATTCACCCCTCCCCTCTCAACACTTAAATTTCCATAGATTAATCCAACAAAGGGATATGATCAAGCAAGAGGTAATTGCAGTTTTACTGATCATTTTATACACTGTTGCTTATTTACATTTGTAATAGAGAAATCTCTTAACCGAGTGGACTTAACAGTCTTATTGTAAAATCCTTGAGAAAGGTGTCACTCTAAAAAAGATTTCAAAGTCCTCTAACCAGGCCACTCCTAACAAGCTGAAGATCTTAACGGGTCTAAGGCAAATCCTGATGCAGAGGGTCTTGACTTCTAGGTGTTTTCTTTCTCCAAGTTAGAATCCACTTGTTTGAACCATCCAATGGTTTCAACCCCCAATGTTCTCTTCACCAGTCTTGGAATCCAAGGCCCTTAATCCAAATTTCCTCCTAGGTATAGTTAAAGTGATGAAAGAACAATGTTAAACTAACTTGAGCTAGTCCAACTAGGCCTTTGTTTACCTTGTCTTCTCTCTTGTTTTTCCTAGAACTCCAAGCCCCTTGCTTAGGATCTTCTCTAAATACACCTTAGGACCTATCCTATGTTCATGGGTCCTTACATGCCCATTGGAGATGTTTCAAACACTTTTGGCCACCTTAACAATCACTTTGTCATCGCTACTCATCGGTAGTCCTAATTAGGCCTAATTGTATTAGGTCTATTTTCACTGTTTTTGGTCAAGTAATACAAATTATTCCACACAAACCTATGGAAGGCTATATTATTCTAAAATATATCACCTATCCCTTTAAGAATCCAAATATAAAAGTCTTCAAGACACCCACAACCCTAATTTTCTTCAGGCCCTAGTTTCTAGGCTATGTTTTAGGCCTCTGGACTAGTCTATGCAAAATGCATCTATTAGGTCTTAAAAATTCATACCAACTCTTGAAACTAGTTGATAATTCAAGGGGAAACTCTAAGGCTTCTATAAATTCCACTTATATGTCCATGCAAGGTCATGAGTGTTCTCTTTCAATTCAATCTTCACACTGTCCTAGCTCACCTACTCCAAGCAGTCATCCTAGGACATCACTTTAAAATTAGGGTTTCAGTTGAAAACAACCTATTTTTTCCAAAATCCATTTGTACAAACTCTAACCTAGCATTCCACAAGGTTTCATTCATTTTCAACTGTGGGTGCTTAGGTTAGAGCCATTTTGGTTCCTGCAACTCTGCAAATGGGTGTTACAGACACAATCATCGAAAACGAGGTATAAATTTGAAACCCCTTAACTTGAAAGAAAAATTGAATATAAAAAAGAAAGATAAGACTATTATCTACACTCCCATGAAATCAAATTACATAATATAATCTGTACACAACCATACAACACTGCAGAAACAATGTAATTGAAAAGAAAAACTCAGAAAAACATTCGTACAGTATATGCACACGTGTGGTCTCAGCTAAAACTTCATTAAACTTAAAAAATATTATTCCCATGATCAAATACCTGAGAATAGGTGGTTACAACCATTCTACACTCCATTTTCAACTTCTTGCAAGCAACTTTTGAAAGTTGCTAAGCAATTTCACATTTCCTTTCCTTTTTGATGATTGTGGCCAACTCGATGATCCTTGACCTATCCTAGGACCCTAGTTATGCCACTTAGGATCCTAGATGAGACTATTTCTCATTCTTTCTCATAATTAGCAACTGTAGAAACTTTTAGACCTTTTGACAACTTTTAGGACCTATGAGCAACTTGTGCTCTACAAACAAAAAAAGAAACATGCTTGGATCCAATGTCCCTTGGATCTTATTAAAAAAATACTAGAAACCCCTAAACAACCTTAAAAACATCTAACAAACCATCAAACCAAAATGTGGGAGGTGCTCTACACCAAATCCCCTAAGAGGGTCACATATAATAATGTGTATTGTAATTTTTAACAAGATTGGCTTTTAACCGAGCATACTTCAAAAGAGTATTTTCATTTGTGGGTGACAATTCTCACAATTTTTTTTTTCAAAATTGGGCTTCCTCATTAAATATGGTGTTAAATGTGTTTAATGTTTCATGTGAATGATATTTACTATTTATGCAAGTTACTGTTTGAGTTATTGAAGTTATTTGGTGATTCGGTTACTGTTGTTGTTTATCCTATCGAGTTGAATCAGAGTTAAGTTTTAAAGTTTAAATTATCATAGATTTTTGATTCACCCCCCTCTTAGTAATCCATCAATTGGTATTAGAGGTAATTACTCTAAGAGACAGGTTTAAAAGACTTGAGTTAAATATCCAAAGATGTATAAGAGGCAAGCACCAAAGTTGAATAAGGATAACTACTCTACATGGAAAAAATGAATGAGGTTGCACCTATCTGGGATTGGAGAGTATGCACTATACTATCTTGACAACTAGTATTCACCACCACAATTTTGACCTATGACACTCGAGCAGATAAGAGAAAGAGAAGACCACACACAAGTTATGATTGATATATCATTTACTCTGACCGATTTGGAGTTTCATGACCTTAAATATTGTGACACAACAAACTAGATATGGGATAAGATTGAATTGGTACATGGTGGAGATCAACATGTTCAGAAGGAAAAATTTGACAGCTTAAGAGGAAAATTTGATGCTATGAGAATGAAAGAAGGTGAAAATGTTACATTACACAGTGCAAGACTAAATAAAACTGTGAATGTTATTAGAGGTGCTAGAGGATAGATAACTAAAGAAGATGTTACAATAAAACTATTGAGAACATTGTTACCTATGTATGCCATCTGAGTATCTGAAAAACATGAACTGCGATCCATTCCTCAGATGACTATTTCATTGGATGCTACTATTGGTAAGTTGATTTCTTTTGAGCTTAATGATTTTGATAATAGTTTACCTGCTACTGCTAGGATTGATTTTGCATTTAAATCATCTTTGAAGATTGGAAGTTCTAGGGAGTCTAAACTGAGTGATGGTTATGCAAGTAGTTCCAGTGAAAGATTCTACAGTTGCAAGAGTGAGTTAGAAGAACTATATGCTGAAGATGGAGCAAATGAAAGAGAGTTTGAAGCTCAAATAGATATAAGACTACATAGAGGTAAGGGAACTTATTGAGGTAAGCTACCTTTGAAATGTTTAAATGTAACAATATTGGACACATTGCTGCTAGATGCCCAAAGAATGACAGTGATGAGAAGAAAGACAATCAAGATGATAAGAAAAGAGAAAAAGTATTCAGGAGATTCAGAGATTTCAAAATTAAAGGTAAGAAGTCATGTCATATTTCTAATGAAGGACTAACCAATGATGACATAGATAATGATTATGAAGAATAAGTTGTATATGTTGCCATCAAGGATAATTTTGATGAAGAAAATTAAGAAGAAAAATCCCTAATATCACATGTAAGAAAGAATGATACTTGGATTATAGACAATGGGTGCTCAAACCATATGAGTGGTGATACAATTAAATTCACTACTATAGAACACAATGAAGGATATGTCAGATTTGGTAATGATGCTGCATATCTTAGGAAAGGTAAAGGTTCCATAATTTGGTTGAATAATATCATATGTGATGGTGTATATTGGGTTGAATGAATAAAGTATGATATGTTGAGTGTGGCACAACTAAACAATACAAGACACTGATTAGAATTTCAGTATGGAAAGGTAAAAGTATTTTATTAGAAATGAAGTCTGATTGCCACTAGGGAACAATCTAAAGGTAACCTCTTTTACCTTGATACAGCTACTAAGAGTTTTTTATATGCTAAAGTTGAAGATGCATAGTTATGGCACAAGAGGTATGTCATGTGAATTTTGACAATCTAATTAAAGTAAGCAAAAATAATAGAGTAAGAGGTCTACCGAGATTAGAGAAACTTAAGAATGTCATGTGCAAGGAATGTCAAGTTGGAAAAATGACTAATTCAAGTTTTACAAGTAAGTCTTATGTTACACAAGGAATTTTGGACTGACTGCACACTGACCTATGTGGACCGACGAGAACACAAAGATACTATGGTGATAAATATTTCATTTTGTTTGTTGATGATTATTATAGAATGATGTCTGACATGTTTTTAAAAGAAACATTTGAAGCTTTTAAAATGTTTAAGTGGTACAAGGAAAGAGTTGAAAAGGAAGCTGGAAGAAAAATGAAGTGTCTGAGATCTGATAGAGAAGGAGAGTTTAATTATGATGATTTACACTCTTTTGCAATGAACATGGAATAAAGAGACAAATGTCTACATTGAGGAAACCATGACATAATGGTATAGTTGAAAGGAAAAATAGATCCATTGTGGACTGTTTGAGAACACTAATAATTGAGAAGGTCATTTCTCAAACATCTTGGAGAGAAGAAGTCAACACTGCTGCTTATACACTTAATTGAGTATAATTGAAGAAAGGTACAAACAAGACACCATATGGATTTGGTATGATCACAAAAAAAATGTGATTTATTTCAAAGTATTTGAAAGTAGATGTTATATTCTTAAATATGCTAGAGATGGTAATTTTGATTCTAAAAGAGATGAAGGAATTCTCAAATATATTGGAGAGAAACAATCAACACTGCTTCTTATACACTTAACCAAGTACAATTGAAGAAAGGTACAAACAAGACACCATATGGATTTGGTATGATCACAAACCAAATGTGATTTATTTCAAAGTATTTGTAAGTAGTTATATTCTTAAAGTTGCTAGAGATGGTAATTTTGATTCCAAAAGAGATGAAGGAATGTGATTAGGATATCCTACAAAGAGAAAATATTACAAATGTATGAACAAATATACTAACAAAATTGTGGAAAGTGAAAATGTGAGAATTGATGAATTTGTAGAGAAAAATGATGAGAACAACAAGAAGGAACCTGAGGATTATCAAAGATTTGTAAATGTTCAACTAGATGTTCTTGATACCTTACCGAAAGCACAAACTGAAGAGGAAGATGAACAGAGAGAACTACCACCAAATGATGGAAATGAAGTTCCACCGACTACTGAGCCTATTCTAGCCAAGTATGTGAGGAGACACCACTCACCGAGAAAGATAATTAGAGACAAGGATGCTGGAATTATGACAAGAAGAAAGGTAAGAGATAATACATGCTTAATTTATGAATTAGAACCAAGAAGAGTAAAGGATGCATTGGAGAATGAAGACTGGGTTAAAGCTATGAAAGAAGAGATAGATCATATTGTAAAGAATAACACATGGAATTTAGTAAAAAGACCTAAAGATAAAAATGTAATTGGTACAAAGTGGATTTTTAGAAATAAGTTGAATGAGCATGGAGATGTAATCAGAAACAAAGTAAGACTAGTTTGCAAGGGATATGTACAAGAAGAAGGAATTGACTATGGTGAAACTTTTGCACCTGTTGCTAGATTAGGAGTTAGAATTATACAAGCATATGCAGCTTATAAAGGATTTAAATTCTATCAAATGGATGTTGATTCTGCATTTCTTAATGGTACTCTTGAAGAAGAAGTTTATATATAATAACCTGAAGGATTTGCTCAGAATACTAACAAGGATATGGTATGCAAACTCCACAAGGCACTATATGGTTTTAAACAAGCACCGTGGGCTTGGTATGAAAGATTACATGCATATATAATCAAGATTGGATTTCAAAGAGCAAGTGATAATAGTAATGTGTATCTAAAATGTGATAGTAATAATCAGATTTTGATTGCTGAGATATTTGTTGATGAGATTATTTTTGGAGGTAATAACACATTATGCAGATCTTTTGCTGAAGAGATGAGAAATAAATTTGAGATGTCCATGATAGGGGAGATAAAATTATTTCCTGGACTATAGATTCAAAAAGTCAAAGATGTGATCTATATTACAAAATCAAATTACATCAAGGATATCCTAAAGACCTTTGGTATGGAAGACTCAAGACCGGTTAAAACATCTATGATCACTAGTTGCAAGTTAACAAAGGAAGATGAGTCAAAAGAAGTAAATGAGACACTCTACCAATCAATGACTGGTAAGCTACAATATATTGTACATAGTAGTCCTGATATACCTCATGTAGTCGATATTGTTGCAAGATTTTATGTTGATCCAAAGGAATAAAAAATGTATGCAGTTAAAAGGATATTTAGATATCTGAAAGGAACCGAGGACTTTGGTCTATTGTACAAGAAATGAGGAAATTTTTAATTAAAGGTATACACTGATGCTGATTGGGCCAGAAACATTGATGATACAAAAAGTACAAGTGGAGGATCTTTATTTTTAGGAGAAATATTAGTAACACAGATGCGTAAGAAACAAATTTGTATATCATAGTCTACTGTCAAGGATGAATATATTCCTGCAACTATGAATTGTGCAAACATTGTATGGATCAAACAACTTCTTGAAGGTATGAAAGAGGAGATTATCGATCCAATTAATTTTTTTTGTGATAACACAAGTGCTATACACATATCGAAGAATCCAGTGATGCATTCTAATACCAAGCACATTTCTATAAAGTATCATTACTTGAGAGAGAAATTTCAAGACAAGCACGTGATGTTCGAGCTCATGAACTCAAAGTAGAAATAGAAGATATATTCACTAAGCCACTACCAAAGGATGCTTATGAGTATCTTCAAGGTAAATTAGGGGTCCTACCTCTATCCAACATTCACTGAAGCATGATGCATGCTGCATCAATTCTAGGACTCAATATAATATCTATTTTGTGAGTTGATGCTAGTGTTCACACTTTAGGTGTTGCCTGAAGTTGTGTAATGTAATTATGTATACAATGAGTTATCACTACATGCAAGGTATGATCCACTGCTTGAACAAGTTCTCAGGAGTATAAACCTTTGGCATTATTTCCAAAGAGGGAGAATGAATAATTGATGAATACAAAAAGAGGGATAGTGAGTGAAAGATGTTAAGATAGAATGAGCATAGAGGGAGAACAAGATTATCAGAGGGAAGAAAGAGCAGATATCTTAGAATATGACATCATCAATTGATAGTGTTGCCATCAATGCCAAAGAGGGTGATTGTTACTCAACTGATGGAGATGATGATGAAGGCTGAGATTAGAGGTATACAAGATTGTAGAAATGATTAGATCAGTTGTTATTTTGTCATTGATGTCAAGCAATTGATTTCTGGTTCATATTTAATTTCCTTATCTTTTAGAGTTGATTTAATTGGGCAAGTTAATAAAGATCAGACAATGATAAGTTCATATTGAGATAATTAGTTTATACTTTATCAATTCAGTAGAGTAGATTGGACAAGTTGGTAAGACTAAAGAGTTAAGTTACTGAGAATAAATAAGTTTGTCGGTAAAGGGTTATGTAAGCCGATCAAGACACTGAGACATTGAAGCATCGAGAAGTGCATGTTATCCACCAAATTGAGAGTTAGTTGTTGAGAACAATAGATGATAGAAACAAGGATAAGAACACATTTAATAGCGAGCCACAAAAATCTAGAGGATTCCAATAATGAAGAAGAAGTTAGTTACAAGATATACACATGAGAAAATTCAAGGAAGAGATCTATGGTATAGATTAAGCAGAAAAAGTGAAGGTTCTATTTCCAAGAAAAGTGCAAGTTTCGAGGTGATGTTGAAGTCATTAACCGAGTTTCAAGTTCACTGAATCAGTTCAAAAGGTTGATCTAATAGTTGAGTGTGATTTAAGAAAAACCTAATCAAGGAGATTAAGAGGCAAAACCATAGTATATTTATAGGATGAATTCAAATAACAAGGGGTAGGCAAGTTGAAGTGTTGAAGTTCTATCGAGTGATGCAATGAAGAGAAAATATGTGACAATCTAAGTCTAGAGAAGAGATAGATGAAGTATTGATGCCAGTAGTTAGAGAGTGCATAAGGGATCTAATCAAGAGAGATGTAGTTGTAGTTTTACAGATTATTTTATACACTATTTCTTGTTTTCCTTTGTAACAGAGAAATATCTTAAGCGAGTGGACTTAACATTCTTATTGTAGGATCCTTGAGAAAGGTGACATCTAAAAGAGTGTTCAAATCCCTCTAACCAGGCCACTCCTAGAAGGGTGAAGATCTTAATGGGTCTAAGGTAAATCCCCTAATAGGGTCACATATAACAATGTGTATTGTAATATTTAACATGATTAGCTTTTAACCTAGCATACTTCATAAGAGTATTTTCATTTGTGGGTGACAGTTCTCATAAAGTTTTTCCCAAATTGGGTTTCCTCATTAAATATAGTGTTAAAAGTGTTGAATGTTTCATGTGAATGATATTTACTATTTATGCAAGTTATTGTTTGAGTTATTGAAGTTATTTGGTGATTCAGTTTCTATTGTTGTTTATCCTACCGAGTTGAATTAGAGTTAAGTTTTAAAGTTTAAAGTATCATAGATTTCTGATTCACCCCACTCTCAGTTATCCAACAATCCTCCACCATGTTCTTCCATAGTAGTGAAAATAAGTGTGTCACCATTCATATGGTGTGAACACCCACTGTCTATAATCTAGGTATCATTTTTCATTACATGTGATATTAGGGATTTTTCTTCTTGCTTTTCTTCATCAAAATTATCCTTGATAGAAACACATACAAAATATTCACCATCATCATCATCTGTATCATCATGAGTTAGTCCTTCATTAGAAATATGACATGAATTCTTACCTTTTTTTTTGAAATATTAGAATCTCTTGAATCTATTTTCTCTTTTGTTATCATCTCAGTTTTCTTTCTTCTCATCACTATCATTTTCAAGGCATCTAGCAGCAATGCGACCAATCTTGTTACATTTAAAACATTTCAAAGGTATTTTTCCTCGGTACTTGCCTTTACCTCTCTATAGTCTTCTAGCTAGTAGAGCTTCAAAATATTTTTCGTTTTCTTCATCTTCATCATATAGTTCTTCTAACTCACTCTTGCATCTATAAAAACCTTTCACTAGCACTACTTGCATAACCATCACTAGGTCTAGACTCCCTAGAACTTCCAATCTTCAAAGATGATGTAAATATAGACTAAATCCTAGCAGTAGAAGGTAAGCTATTACCAAAAACATTAAGCTCAAAAGTAATCAACTTACCAATAGTAGCATCTAGTGAAATAGTCATCTGAGGAATAGATCTGAGTTCTTGTATTGTAGATACTCAGATAGCATACATAGGTAAAAATTTCCTCAACAAGAAAGCCCAAGTCCAGACTAAAGATATCAAGAAATTACAAGATTCAATCCAGAGTATGGAGCTGTAGACGGTTGAAGTTTAGATGCTGGAGGATCAGTTGAAAGCTGTTTAGCTTCAGTGCTGGAATGTTTTGGGTTGCTGGAATTTTTTTGCTATCTGTCTTCTAGAAGCTTTTTGTACTTAGTTGTTTTGATGTTTGTAATGTAATTTTCTATTAAATCTGGGGTTTAGCCCTCTTTTGGTCTTTTGTCATATGTGATAGTTCATTTTTACCTTTGTCCTTTGTTGTCTATCTTTTGGTGCTATGTAAAGGGTTTCGGGGCTCCTTCAAAACCTGTTGTTACCTTAATAAAAAACAATGTCCTCAATAATTTTTTTATTACATCTTCTTCAGTTATATGTCCTCCAGCACCTTTGATGGCATTCACATTTTGCTTTAGTCTTGTACTATATAGTGTAACATTTTCACCTTCTTTCATTCTCATAGAGTCAAATTTGTGTCTTAAGATTTTATCTTTAACCTTCTGAACATGCTTTCATATCATTGAACTCCAGGTTGGTGAGATTAGATGATATCTCAATCATAACTTGTGTGTTATATTGTCTTTCTCTTATTTTATCATGTGTCAAAGGCCTAAGTGGTGGTGGTGAATACTCATTGTCAAGATAGTACAGTTCATACTCTTCAATCCCAGATAGGTGCAACCTCATTCTATTTTTCCATGTAGATAAGTTATCCTTATTAAACTTTGGTGCCTCCCTCTTATATATATTTGAATCTTTAACTCAAGTCTTTTAAAATTATCTCTTAGAGTACTTAGCTTTGATACCAATTGTCAAAATACTGAGAGGGGGGTGAATCATAAAACTATGATACTTTAAACTTTAAAACTTAGCTCTTATTCAACTTGGCAGGATAAACAACAACAACAACCAAATCACCAAATAAATTTAATAACTCAAACAACAACTTGCATAAATAGTAAATATCATGCACATGAAACATTCAACACATTCAACACCAGATTTAATGAGGAAACCCAATTTGGGAAAAACCTCTATGGGAATTGTCACCCACAAATGAAAATAATCTTCTGAAGTATGCTCAGTTAAAAGCCCATCCAGTTAAAGATTAAAATAAACATTGTTATATGTGACCCTATTAGGGGATTTACCTTAGACCCATTAATATCTTCACCCTTTTAGGAGTGGCCTGGTTAGAGGGATTTGAACACTCTTTTAAAATGTCACTTCTCAAGGATTTTACAATAAGACTCTTAAGTCCACTTGATTAAGAGATTTCTCTGTTACAAATGCAAATAAGAAACAATGTATAAAATGATCTATTAAATTGCAACTACCTCTTTCTTGATTAGATCTGTTATGCGCTCTCTGACTACTAGCATCAACACTTCATCAATATCTACTTTAGACTATGATATACACCTCTTTTCTCTTTACTGCATCACTCAGTGGCACTTCAACACTTCAACTTGCCAACGCTTGTGTTATTCAAATCCATCCTTTAAATAGATTCTATTTTTGCCTCTTAATCTCCTTGATTATGTTTTTCTTCAATCACCCTCAGCTGTTAGATCAACTTTTTGAACTAATTCAGTGAACTTAAAACTCGGTGAACCACTTAAATATCACCTCGGAACTTGCACTTTTATTGGAAGTAAATGTTGAGATTGAAGAATGTCAATCTACCCAAGAAACACCTGCATGCAAAACAACTGCTACGAGAATGAAGAAGACAGAAGAGAGAAGGATCCGAAGCTATGGCGGCCGATAGGCCAGAGAATGAAAAACCATGTTGACAGAAATGATTTCTATATTCAACAATGAATGATTTACAAACTCCTTAAGAAATACAAAGAAGACAATCCTTATAAAGGATGTCGAAACCCTAAACGGGCAACTGCTAGGAAATAGAAACTTTCCTAAG
>MU225460.1:1814495-1827031 GCA_018584345.1 Thuja plicata | reverse complement strand
CGCTGAAGGCGGCGCTGAGGGGCCGCGCTGAGGGCGGCTGCTGAAGGCAGCGCTGAGGGCGGCTGAGGAAGCGCTGTGGAGCGGCGCGGAGGCGGAGGGCGCTGGGGGCTGGCGGAGGGCCGGCTGAGACACCTGTGGGTGTGGAGGACCCGCAGCCGGGGGCCGGGCCGCGGTGGTGCGGCGGCGGCGCCCCTCATTTAACATTGGCTGCGTTTTGTTAAACCAAAAAACATTATAAAAAAATGATTTTTTTTTATAATTTTTTTTTAATTTTCTCATCCGTACGGCCCTTGGTAGGGCGAAAATTTTTCCCAGAGCCCCGGTAGCCAAAATAGGTCAAACTTTATTTGATTTCGACTCTCCCGGGCCTTCTGGACGCAATGGTGGAGTCCTTTTCGGCTCAAACAGCTCCGAAAAAAAGAGACCCCCCCAGAACCAGAGATAAAAGCCGGAAAAGCCAGAGAAAGAACCAAACCCTCGAACGCTTCACAAGAACTCGAACAGCCGGCAGCAAGATGGCTCTGATACCATGTTGAGATTGAAGAATGTTAATCTACCCAAGAAACACCTGCATGCAAAACAACTGCTACGAGAATGAAGAAGACAGAAGAGAGAAGGATCCGAAGCTATGGCGGCCGATAGGCCAGAGAATGAAAAACCATGTTGACAGAAATGATTTCTATATTCAACAATGAATGATTTACAAACTCCTTAAGAAATACAAAGAAGACAATCCTTATAAAGGATGTCGAAACCCTAAACGGGCAACTGCTAGGAAATAGAAACTTTCCTAAGTCTAAAAGGAAACTGCCTAAGTGAAACTTAAGCACTAAAGAGCAATTGCTAAATTACTCTAACAGTAAAACCATCACCTTTTTCCATTTAATATATACCATAGATCTTTATCTTTAATTTGATCATGTGTAGATATTGTAACTAACTTCTTCTTCATCCTTGGAATCTTCTAGATCACTGTGGCTCACAAATGTGTTCTTAGCCTTGTTTCTAACATTTTTTCTCCTCGACAACTAAATCTTGGTTTGGTAACTAATATGCACTGCTCGGTGCCTCAATGTCTCAGTGTCTTGACCGAATTACATAACCCTTTACTGACAGACTTCTTTCTGATCGGTATCTTAATTATTTAGTCTTACCGACTTGCCCAATCTGCTTTACCGTCGACTTGATAAATTAGAAAACAATTATCTCAATATAAACTTATCACTGTCTGATCTTTATTAACTTGCCCAATTAAATCAACTCCAAAAGATATGAAAATTCAATATGAACCAGAAATCAATTGCTTGACATCAATGAAAAAATAAAATCTGATCTAATCCTTTCTAAAATCTTGTATACCTATGGTCTTGGTTTGTTAGAATTCAAAGAATTCATAAGCCAAGATCACCTGCATACAAAATAACCTATTACAAAAGCAAAGCTTGGAGACAAAAAAGTTCTGAAAGACAAAATATTCATTCAGAGAGGGAATACAAAATACAAAAGATCAAACCTTATGAAGGTGATTTAAACCCTAAAAGGAAAACCCTGAAGGAGAAAAATCTAGGTTGCATAATAATAATTAATAAAAGAATTAATTATTATATGCCTAAAGTTTAGCTTAAGTGAAATAGAGATAATAAGTGACTTAATAATTAAATGAATATGATTTAATTAATAAGCGGAACCAATTTATTACTCTAACACCCCCCTTGAGATAAACTTAGGGAGAAGCTAAAAACCTAGAAACTGTTAAGATTGCTAAACTGCAATCTTTCCAAGAACACCTGCATGCATAGCTATTACATAAATAGAAGCAAAAGACAGAAGATAAAATGATCAACTATGGCGGCCAAAATGAGAGAGAAGAGATATCCATGTTGAAAAGAATAATTTCTATTAACAACAATATTGAATACAAAACTCTGTGAATAAAACTAAGCGGTGATTCCTTATAAAGGATACCGAAGCCCTAAAAGGGAAACTCTCAAAAAATAGAAAGTTGCCTAAGTATAACTTAAGCACAAAAGAGTAATTACTAAATTAATCTAACACCCCCCATTAAGTGTAACTTAGGTAGAAGAAAAACTGCTAAACTACTGCAGAAAGCAGGAAAGAAGGGTCCCGACAACTAGGCCTGATCAGGTACCCAAACATAAAGCAGACTAGATGAAGAAAACCTTCAATCTAGAAAAAAAAGTGTCCCAGAGAAAGGAACAAGAAAAGAGCAAGAAGCATCTCTGAAGCATGTCTGAAAACTATGTAAGAAGATACTGCTGGAACCCCCACTGAAGTGCATGACCAGGTAGAGAAGACAAGTGTCTGAAGAGCTGATCAATCGAATCGGGAAGCAATAGAACCAACAGGTGAACCCCCCCATAATGCTAAACTGGGAGAGGTGACAGGAACAATGAAATGCAGTACCAGAAACAGCTGCAGAAGAAGAACCAGGAACACCAACAGTGCAACAGAAGTACACACACAGGATAAAGGGCGGTGTCACAGACACAGACTAAATGGACTAATGTCGTGGAAGGTACGCTCACTTGACAAAAGTGGATGCGCCTAAAGAAAAAAATGCATCATAATCCCCCCATGGCACTTTATAACACAGTGCGAGTACATCAACTGAACCAGGTGTACAATATCTAAGAATGCAGAAGAAGGCACTTTATCTCAGTGCGTTTACAGAACAAAATACATCAGAAAGAGCATGCAAGTCAGGAGTCAGAAAGAAGAGTGAGCTATGAACTCAGAAGAAGAGATCCCCGGACTTGTAGAATCAAGCACACCACCAGAGGGCATAAACTTCCAAACGCGGAGGAGTGAAAACCCAGAGAAAAATTTGGAAAAATAACCTCTGCCACTGAAAAGCACACTGAACCAGCTTTTCGACGATATCTCGTTTGTCGAAAAAGGAGTTCGGATGAGCCAGATATGACTCCCGGAAGGCAAAGAAAGACATCAGAATTCAACAGAAAAAAAAACTATTGAAATGGTGGAACCAAAAACCCTAACCTCCACCATCAGAAATTTCTTAGAAAGAGATTTCCGACGGTATATGGAAGTCAGCAAAATACCCCCGTATGCTCCCTGTAGAGCGAAAAAATCCCAGGTACCCCCAAAATGCCAAAAAGGGTTACAAAATGCCCCCAGGGGCTAAATAATTTGGGCCCCCGAGTGCATGGCGTGTGCCGGGGGCTTAACTCTGGCTCCTGGTCGCCATATGACCGCGCGCCTAAGCATAGGAGCCCGCGGGGGCTGAACAGACCCGCCGGGCGGCGGGGTAGCCGGGTGGCGGCGGCGACGGTGGGGACCGGGCGCCCGCCAGCGGAGCAGTGCCTTTGCAAATGGGATGCCGGCGGAGCGGCGGGTAAGACAGAAGCACAGGGGCCAGCGGTGGGCCGGCGGAGGCGGAGAGGGAGCGGAGGGGCCGCGCGGGCGGCAGGTGCCGGAGCGGCGGCGGGGGCCGCAGTGCTGAAAGGGCGGCTGCCGGTGAACCCGCAGCCGGTGGTGGCGGCGCCCCACCAAAACCAAAGACTGCAGAATTTTTTTAATAAAAAACCACCAAAAAGAGGGGTTTTTTGAGTTTTTTTTGAATTTTGGCCTCGGTTTTTGTGCCGTACGGCACAAAAACTAATTTTTTTTTGCCTCTAGAGTCCAGATGTCCAAAATGGACAAGTTTTATATGTATTCTGGGGTTTTTGGGCGCTCTGAGCTCAATGGAGATGTCCGTTTGAGCTCAAAGTGACCAAAAATAAAACTCAAAACAAAGAATACATAAAGAACCTCTGAAACCCTTGGAAACCTTCTGCTTCTGGCATGCTTCAACGAGACTCAAATAGCGAACAACAGGAGAGCTCTGATACCATGTTAAGATTGCTAAAATGTAATCTTCCCAAGAACACCTGCATGCATAGCTATTACATAAACAGAAGCAAAAGATAGAAGATAGAAGGATCAGCTATGGCGGCCAAAATGAGAGAGAAGAGATATCCATGTTGAAAAGAATAATTTCTATTAACAACAATATTGAATACAAAACTCTGTGAATAAAACTAAGCGGTGATTCCTTATAAAGGATACCGAAGCCCTAAAAGGGAAACTCTCAGAAAATAGAAAGTTGCCTAAGTATAACTTAAGCACAAAAGAGTAATTACTAAATTACTCTAACAGAAACAACTACTGAAAGCAGGAAATAAGCAACAAGGCCTGATCAGGTACCCAAGTACAAAAAAATATCTGTAAAGAAGAGAAAAGGAGAAAACCCAGTGGGAAAAACCCCTCTCTAAAAGGAGACGAAACCTAGTGAAGGACTGAAGAAGCCTCCAAACTAGAGAATATCCCAAAAAATAGGAACAAAGAAAGAACATGTAGAACACCTCTGAAGCATGAAGCTACAAACACTGTCAAAAAATAAGTGCTGGAGCTTCCACTGTAATAGAACATGATCAGGTAGAGAAGACTGTAAATAAAGCCTGAAGAGATGATCAATCAAACCAAGGAATAATTATAACCAATAGGAGATACCCCCATAATGCTGAGTAGGGAGAGGTATGACAGGTACACTGAAACAAACTGCCAAGAAACACTGCATGATGAAGAATGTACAAAAACATATAAAGGATAGTGTCATGGAAGGAACATTCAATTGACATACATAATGAGGCTAATGTCATGGAAGGAATACTCACTTGAAAAAGGTAGATGGAAAAAAGGCAAACATCAAACCCCCATGGCACTTTATAATATAGTGTGAGTACAATCAAGCACAAAATGTTCAGGATCCCAAACATGCATCATATGACATTTTATCTCAGTGTGTTTGCAAGGAATGATACGTAAAAAGATGTATACATTATTTAGAAAAGGAAACGATCCCAGGACCTGAAACATCCAAGATATCCACCAGAATGCCATAAAGAAAAAAATTGAATAAAATATACATGGAGAAAATTCTGGGTGGGAGACCCATAGAAAAAGAAAGAATAACAGAATGAGATTTTTGACGCCATGCGGAAGTCAACAAATGGATTCCATATGAGAAAGATATAGTGACCAGAGTGCAAAATGGAACACTGAATTTGACAGGCAAAAAACCCTGCAAGACAGAAATATAAGATAACCAAACTGGAAAAATTAGATCGGCCTCAGAATTAGCTTTCCGTCGATATCTAGTTTGGAAAAAAATGCCTCTGTTTGCTCAAAATATGAGCAACAACCCACAAGGTGCTCATTATGAAAAAAGGGCAAGTTTTATGACGGGTTGGTGGCCATCAAATTTAACCTAGATCTCAGACCTGCGACTGCTGACATCAATGGTATGGAAACCAAGGCGGTGTGAAAACTGAGGGATATTTTTTTCCCCACTTTTTTTTACATGCAAAAATTGGAAAAATTCATTTTCTCTCTCCTCCATGCAATGTCGGGTATAGATTTTGAGGCAGTGTCAAAATTGAGGCAATACAAAAATTGAGGCGATGTCAAAACGAAGGTGGATTTTTGCCTTGTAAAACATGCTAAGGGTTGTGCATGCAAAAATAGGGCCCAAATTTCAACTTTGTCCAAATAGGATGTGCCTTATATGAAAATGGGGGTGTTGGGGCATTCCAGACGCAACCTAAATGTTAGTTTTTGCCTAAAGTGCTCGACAAAATAAATCCTCCCAAAATCCTCTAAAATTTGAGAGAAAAAATTGAAACCCTCGGAGCTCCAAAACTTCAAAAACTCAAGAACGGGTAGCAACAACAAGGCTCTTATACCATGTTAGAATTCAAAGAATTCATAAGCCAAGATCATCTGCATGCAAAATAACCTGTTACAAAAGTAAATCTTGGAGACAAAAAAGTTCTGAAAGACAAAATATCCATTCAGAGAGGGAATACAAAATACAAAGAGATCAAACCTTATGAAGGTGATCGAAACCCTAAAGGGGAAAAATCTAGGTTGCATAATAATAGTTAATAAAAAAATTAATTATTATATGCCTAAAGTTTAGCTTAAATGAAATAGAGATAATAAGTGACTTAATAATTAAGTCAATATGATTTAATTAATAAGTGGAATCACTTTATTACTCTAACACAGTCTTCATCATCACCTCCATCAGTTGAAGAACACTGAGCACTTAACTCTACTAGCATACAATTATTTTTTGATCAAGAGCAACTGTGATAATGGAAACGTTCACTTCCTTGCATAGGAACACCATTGGCTTTGAGGAAGGATTGGGTTCATGGAGAGAATGTCATGGATGGGGTAAGAAGCAACCCAAGAGGATAGAAACAATAGATAATACTTCGTGCCCAGCTTCAAGATCATTTTGGGGTTTTGAGAAGACCTTTTCATTGTTTAAGTTCTTTTATTATTCAAGATTTTATTTTCATTGTTGTTGAAGAGATATATGACAACAAGGGTAGTTTTTCTCATCAAAACAACAAGAATATTCAAGGGTGATACATTTTCACTGCTTTAAGAGATGGTATTTATGTTTTTTTGGGGATTTTAATTGATTCTCTAGATGAGGTTTCATCTCATTGTCTCTAGATTTGTTTGGTCTGTTGGTTTATGCCATATTCATGGATCTTTTTATTATTATTACATGGAGGATGTGGCCATTGTTTTCTATATGCATTTCATTACTCTTGATAAGATTGTTGTCGCTCTAAGGATTTCCATGTTCCTTTTCAAGATATTCATCTCTAATTGGAAGGGACCTTATTCATTTGTTCTCAAGAGACATAAAAAGACCTTTATGAATAGATAGTGACTTCTATTTAGTCTATTAGTAGAGATGATGTTGAGGGCCTGACATAAAAAAAGGTTAGAAAGGAGTGGAAATGATCAAGGATATGCAATGCAGAGAAATCACAGTAAAGAAGTAATACAAAGAATTGCAAACCTTGAAGAAAATTTAAGTGAGAAATGGGGGATAGTGATAGGTACGATTCCAAAGCTACAAGTCCATTAGACTATCATGAGTACCTATGTAAAAAAAAGAAGCAATTTGAACAAGGTGGAAAGACAGTAAGGTGAACATATGACATCTCTGATGAACTACAACTAATTATATGTTTGAATTAATTTGTTGATATTCAACCGAGTTGCGAAAGTGATGATAAACATTATCAGTTAATGTATTGTCATTGATGTCAACTTATTTGAGTATTATTATGGTGAAAAACATTTATTATGATTTGAAGATCTGGAACAAACAATGTTTATGTGGTCGATAAATGAACAGTTCTGTATACATCAAGAGACAATAATAACTGAGTAAAATGCAGTGTATACCGAGCATAGTGATAACCAAGAAAGGGATTGCTGACACAACATGGACAATATTAAGACTGAGAAAATTAATTCTAATTGAGGCCGACTTGGATACTGAACTAGAAATTGATGATTTCAAGGTAAAAGATAAAATTTGTTATTTGATCAAGTGGTTATGAAAATTCAATTAAGATTAGATGATAGAGATTAAAAAGTGTTTTTAACACAACTGCCGAGGAAGGATCAAGCGGGAAAATAAATGATGGAGATTAAGCGCCAAGATCTGAAGGATAAAAATTAAATGATACATGATGTCTATATAATACATATGAGATTCATTTTGAGTAAAAAAACATGCACCTGGTGCTTACATGCGAATTTAATGCATGACTGATCAAATTGGTTAAAGACAGAACCAGGTGTTTTCTACAGACATAGCCGAGCAGACAAAGGAAAGAGGATTACCGAGCAGAACAAGTATGAAGTATGACACGAACTGAATAAGTACAAATTGATCAAAGGTATTATGTGCTTAGGATAGATCTAAATATCTACAAATCAGAGTTTTATTTGAATTATATCATTATTGTATTAGTTTAACCATTGTTACAGATAAATCTCTTAACCGAGTGGGATAGTGAGTCCTTATTATAACATTCAGAGAATTTTGATTGTTTTCTTGTTGAACCCATAGTGAATGCATGGTCAAGAGAGAACAATTAGTTTTAAATCCTCTAAAAAGGTCACATTTAACAGTGTGCATTGTAATCTTTAATAGGGTTGGCTCTTCACCGAGCTCACTTCAGAAGAGTGAAAATATTTTGGGTTACCGATCCCAGGTGGTTTTTCCCTTAGCAGGGTTTCCACATTAAAAATCTATGTGTCAATGCATATGAATGTTGTGGATTTTTATTTCACTTTACACTTTATTTTATTGACCTAGATCGGTAATCATAGTATTAATTTACTGACACTCAATAAACACTATTGATCAAAGTTTAAGTTTACAAAATACATTTTCACCGAGCTGAGTTTTATATGATTGAATTTGTTTTGGTATACATTTGGAAGAATTTGGGACTATAGGATAATTTGTAAGGAAACTAATTCTATTTGGTTCACCCCCCTCTTAGTTATTCTAACAATTGGTATTAGAGCAGCAGTGCTTATCAGAGCATACAATTCTTATGAGAGAGCATACAATGCTTAGAAGAAAATTTTCAAGGACTTAAGCTAAAGATCACAAGATGTATAAGAGAAATGCACCAAAGTTGAAAAAAGATAACTTCTCAACATGGAAAATAACAATGAGACTATATCTATCATGCATTGCAGACAACATTGCAAATTTTACGGAAAATGAATTCATTCTACCTATTAGACCTTTGACAGTAAATCAGATGAAAGAGAAACATGAGCATAACCTTATCATAGTGGAGATCGCCTCTTCACTTACATATTCTGAATTTGAAGATATCAAGACATGTGCAATTGACAAGAAGAAGTGGGATCAACTTACAATATTTTATTGAGGAGATGCAAGTGTATTGAGAGCCAAAGCGAAAGCTCTTCATGTAAATTTTGATGACATGTGAATGAAGGAAGGAGAAAACATCACACAGTACAGTAACCGACTTAAAGAAGTTATGAATGCTATTCGAGGATCTGGTGGAACCATTGATGAAGACACAATTGTGAGTAAGATTCTTAGAACTCTATTGCCTATTTATTCTATAAGAGTCTCTGCAATTCATGAAATGAGAGCTGGACCTGGAAATAACATTACTATTGATAGTATTTTTGGAAGATTGATTTCCTTTGAGCTGAATAATTTTGACAAAAGTATTGTACCATCTATGGAATCCACATTTATGTCTACTTTAAAAATTGGCAAATCTAGTAGCAAACACATAATCAGAAATAACAGTGACAGTGATAGTGATGACAAGAAACTTGATGAACTTGAAGCTTTAATGGTTAGAAGATTGCATAGAGGTAAAGGAATATATAAAGGTAAACTACCTTTGATATTATTTAACTATAAAGAGATTGGCCATTTTGATGCAAGATTCCCTAAAAAAAAGAACGATGATAGAAATGATAGATCTAATGACAGAAAGGATGAACGAGACTTCAAAAGAAACCAACAGTATGATAAAAGAGATAACCAAGATAAAGGTAAGAAAGCTTGTTACATTTCTGAAGATAAAGTGAATGACAATAGTTCTGACAGTGATGAAGATATTGAGACAATGTTTGTAGCATTAAAAGATGATTCAGATGAGGATGAAAGGTATGTAGAAACATCACTTATCTCTAAAGTTAGTAAACATGATATTTGGGTTATTGATAGTGGTTGTACACATCACATGACTGGTGATAAAGGAAAATTTGAATTTCCTAAACATTATGATGGAGGATCATTAATAATGGGAAATGATAAACCTAAAAGGTACTATTATGCTGAATAATCAAATCAAATGTGAAAATGCTTATTGGGTAACATGACTTTACTACAATCTATTGAGTGTTTACAATTGAATAACACAGGTTACCGAGTTGCATTTGAGAATAGAAAAGAAAGAATCTATGATGGAAAAGGAAAATTGATCGGTACTAGTGAACATAAATGAATTTGTCATGTAAATTTTGAAAACATGTTTAAGATTAGTAGAAAAAGAAAAGTTAGAGTCTTACTGTGCTTATCTAAACCAGACCATGTAATGTGCAAAAATTGTCAAATGAGAAAGATGTCAAATTCTAGTTTCAAGAGCAAGAAGTTTTCATCTAATGACACTTTGGAGTTAGTTCATACATACCTATGTGGACCAATAAGAACACAAAGCTATTATGGAGACAAATGTTTTATCTTATTTGTTGATGACTACTCTAGGATGATGACTGTTATTCCTAAAAGAAAAATCTGAAGCATTTAAGATGTTTAAGTGGTATTAAGCTAAAGTGGAAAAATAAATTGATAGAGATCTGAAGTGTTTGAGATCTGATAGGGGAGGTGAAATTAGTTTTGATGAGTTCACTAACTTTTGTAATGATTATGGAATCAAAAGATAGGTTTCTGCACCGAGGACACCACAGTAGAACAAGATTGCTGAAAGAAGGAACATATCAATTGTTGATTGTGCCAGAACATTGATGATTGAGAAAGGAGTTTCACAAACATACTGGAGAGAAGCAGTCAGCATAGCAGTTTACACACTAAATCGAGTACAACTGAAGAAAGATTCAAACAAAACACCTTATGAGATATGGTATGAGTATACACTAAATGTAAGTTATTTTAGAATATTTGGTAGTAGGTGTTATATTCATATTCTGAAAGATGAGAGAAATGGAAAATTTGATTCAAAAAGTGATGAAGGAATATTTATTGGATATTCTACTATGAGTAAAGCTTAAAAATGTTTGAACAAGACAACTAACAAAATCATTGAGAGTGTAAATGTGAAATTTGATGAATTTGCTGAGATAAATGATGAGGACAACATGAAAGAAATTGAAGATTACAGTAAATTTGTTTACTAGGAAGAAACTGATACTATATCAATGCAGATGCTTAGCGTTACCATGCAAAAGGGTAATGTTATCGGGCAACAGATTAATGCACCAGAAAACAAATAGCACAGACCGAGAATCAGAATAATGTTGAAACAAAATATCATGAACTAGAAGACAATGAAGATACAAAAGAAGATGATGAAGGACCAAGAGTTGAAACTGTACTTTCTAAATATGTTAGAAGACACCATCCATAGGATCAGGTCATTAGAGATAAAAGAGAAAGCATATTGACAAGAAGTAAGTTCAAAGATGACACTTGTTTAATTTATAAATTTGAGCCTAAGAATGTTAGAGATGCATTAGAAAATCAAGAATGGTTTGGTGCCATGAATGAGGAAATTGAGCAGATATAGAAAAATAATATATGGACATTAGTACCAAGACTGAGTGATAAAAATATCATTGGCACCAAATGGATTTTTAGAAAAAAATTGAATGAAGATGGGAATGTAATTAGAAATAAAGCAAGATTAGTTTGCAAAGGGTATGCACAAGAATAAGGAATTGACTATGGAGAAACCTTTGCACCAGTTGCTAGACTTGAAGGAGTAAGAATACTACTTGCATACGATGCATATAAAGGATTCAAGGTATATTAGATGGATGTGAAGTCCACATTTTTGAATGGAATACTGGAAGAGGAGGTATACATTGAACAACCTGAGGGATTTGTTGATCCTGATCAGACACACATGGTATGTAAATTACACAAAGATTTATATGGAATGGACCAAGCACCGAGAGCATAGTATGAAAGATTGAATTCATATCTTGTATGTATTGGATTTATTAGAACAAGTGACAACAAAAAATTGTATTTAAAAGGAGGAAATGATGATAAGACACTTATTGCTGAAATATTTGTTGATGATATCATATTTGGAGGTAATGATAACTTATGCACTTCATTTGATGATGAAATGAGGAAATAATTTGAGATGTCGATGTTTGGTCAGATCAAAATTTTTCTAGGATTGAAAATTTTACAAAAAACTCTAGGTATCTACATTATTCAATCAAAATACATCAAGGAGGTACTAAAGACATTCAGAATGGAGGAATAAAAACTAGTCAAAACACCTATGGTGACAGGATGCAAACTGACAAAAGAAGACAAGACACTTGAGTTAAATTAGACCTTGTACAGATCTATGATTGGTAAATTGATGTATGTTGTTCACACAAGACCTATCATAGCACATGCATTCGGAATAGTTGCACGATTTTCTACTAACCCCAGGGAATCACATATGACCGCTGCAAAAAGAAGTTTTAGATATTTGAAGAATATTGAGGATTATGGACTATGGTATAAAAGAGAAGGAAAATTTGAATTGAAAGTTTATACTGATGCTGATTGGGTTGGGAATATAGATGATATAAATAGTACTACTGGTGGAAAATTCTTTATTGGAGAAAGACTAGTTACTTCAATAAGCAAGAAGCAAGGATGTATATCTCAGTCAATTGCAGAAGCAAATTATGTTACTGTAGCTGCAAATTGTTCTAACATAGCATGGATAAAAAAATTGTTGAAAGGAATGAATGAGGAGATCATTGAACCAGTGATGATTTATTGTGATAATACAAGTGCTATAAATATTTCAAAGAATCCGGTGATGCATGCAAAGACAAAGCACATATCTATAAAGTATCACTACTTGAGGGAACAAGTACAAGACAAA
>MU225460.1:1793799-1814445 GCA_018584345.1 Thuja plicata | reverse complement strand
GATGATTTATTGTGATAATACAAGTGCTATAAATATTTCAAAGAATCCGGTGATGCATGCAAAGACAAAGCACATATCTATAAAGTATCACTACTTGAGGGAACAAGTACAAGACAAACAAGTAATACTGGAATATGCAAAATCAAAAGAACAACTTGCAGACATATTCACAAAACCATTACTGAAGGATACATTTGAGTTCTTGAGAGGTAGACTAGGGGTTCGTCCCTTGTCTATTGGTAACTAAGCTCAGTAGGAGGTTGCATCAACCTACATGAAATCAGAATATCAAGCATGTTGATGCAAATGTGAACTGGACTGACACAGAGATATCAGTACACTGAAAGGTACCTACAACAACAAAAATCAAAGATTTTTTTTTGGGTTACTGAAGAGTTGCATATTGTTTTTATTTTTGGCATTTTTGTCAAAGGGAGAGATTCATGAAATATCAAGGGAAGAGAATTGATCAATGAAATATCTATCCACTAAAGGGAGAAAAGATAAAGGGAGAGAAAAGATATCTAATCTGCATAGAGATTTAAGAGCTAAAACGTCAAAACTACAGGGAGAGTCTGTATAATGATATTTTTGTTTATACTGACACAACTTATATTCAAGCTAAGGAGAGCTACAAAATTGTTGCAGTTGTAGATCAAAAGTTTGGTATTTGTGGTATGGAATTTTATACTGCATATTTCATATTGTGTTGCCATTAATGCCAAAGGGAGAGATTGATGAACTAAAACTGATTATATGTTTGAAGTCATTTGTTGATATTCAACCGAGTTGCAGAAGTGATGATAAACATTATCAGTTAATGTATTGTCATTGATGTCAACTTATTTGAGTATTATTATGGTGGAAAATATTTGTTATGATTTGAAGATCTGGATTAAACAATGTTTATGTGGTCGGTAAATGAAGAGTTCTTTATACACCGAGAGAAAGTAATAACTGAGTAAAACATAGTGTATACCAAGCACAGTGATAACCAAGCAAGGGATTTCCGACACAACATGGTTAATACTAAGACTGAGAAAATAAATTCTAATTGAGGCCAAATTGGATGCTGAGCTAGCAATTGATGATTTTGAGGTAAAAGATAAAGTTTTTTATTTGATCAAACGGTTATGGAAATTCAATGAAGATCATACGACAAAGATTGAAACATATTTTTAACACAACTGCCGAGGAAGGATCAAGAAGGAAAATAAACGATGGAGGTTAAGTGGCAAGATTTGAAGGATGAAAATTAAATGATACATGATGTATATATAAGAGATAAGAGATTCATTTTGAATAACAACACATGGCGCACCTGATGCTTACATGTAAATTTTATGCATGACTGATCAAACTGGTTAAAGATAGAACCGGGCATTTTTTGTAGACATAGCTGAGCAGACAGAGGAAAGAGGATTACCGAGCAGAACAAGTATGAAGTATGAGATGAACTGAAGAAGTAAAAATTGATCAGAGGTATTATGTACTTAGAATATATCTGAATATCTGCAAATTACAGTTGTATTTGAATTAGATCGTTACTATATCAATTTAACCATTGTTACAGATAAATCTCTTAACCGAGTGGGACAGTGAGTCCTTATTATAACATTAAGAGAATGCTGATTATTTTCTTGTTGAACCCATAGTGAATGCATGGTCAAGAGAGAACTGTTAGTTTTAAATCCTTTAACAAGGTTACATTTAACAATGTACATTGTAACCCTTAACAGGGTTGGCTATTGACCGAGCTCACTTCAAAAGAGTGAAAATATTTTGGGTTACCGGTCTTAGGTGGTTTCTCCCTTAGGAGGCTTTCCACGTTAAAAATCTATGTGTCTATTGTCAATCAAGATTGTACCTTTAGCTTGATATGAAATCTAGCTATTCTGTTGAAACATGGAAACTCTCTCGCATGGTGGGTTTTCTAAAATGAGAGAAGAATCTCTGGAAGACAGGCCGGTTCCTAGATAGTGCTCACCCAAAACTAAATATTGTTAGGGATTGATAGATCCAGAACAATATAAGAATAAATAGATATATGCAGAACCAAAAGAAGAATAAGACTTAACACATATAACACATAGATTTAATGTGGTTCACCCAAAACCAGGGCTACATCCACCTACACAGCTATCCAACCTTTCTTATTATCCAAAAAAATAGTACACTGACATTGCAATGCATAATGCATCTCAACCACTTATAACATGCATTTTAGGGCAACCTCTAAAATTGGCCATTTTAGGGTTTTACAATGTCAACAAATGTGTATGTGGGAAAAAGGGTAGGGGATAATATGAATACCTAAAAAACTAAATAAGGTGATACACCAAAAAATTTGTATGTAACTTTGAATGAATCAACATGGATCACAAAAATACTGATGGTTCTCAATGCTTAGACAAACATGTAATTACAAGAATGATTCTATGCAAGGATCTAAAATCTTTAGCTTTGAAAGGGAAACTAGGTTTCACCAATTTTCAGCAAAGAACTAGGACACACAAGCAAAGACCTATAACAACAAATTTCAAGATTTGAATATGCAACAAGGAATACAACTTATATGAAGGATAACACAAGATAAAAGCAAGAAAAATCCACAATATTGCACTTCAAACCAATGAGAATGAACCACTGTATCAATATAATCAATTCTGTGAAAACTCTGCTACAAAATGCCCTTACAATCTACCCACAAGTCTGCAATGTGCAAAACATGTGATCCAAAAATAGGGTCCCCCAAATGAGGTCAAAATACAATGATATAGGCATCCATCTGTAAGGGTCGAATGCATGAAGAAACCCCATAAAATTAGGAGCAAAATTATCAGAAACTAAAGTCTAAATGCTCCTACAACTCCACCAAACCATGCATAACTATAGTGCCACTCAAAATCCCCCCAAAGCTGCTCCAAATCTCCATAAAACATGCAAAATATGTGGGGTCAGATATGAAGACAAACCCCAACAAATTAGGGACATAATTACTGGAAACTAAGGTATAAGTGCTCCAAAAGATCCCCAAAACTGATGACAACTAAACATTAACTCTAAGGTAGCACCAAATAGGCCCCAAGTGCTGTAAATAGTCCCTAAACTGCCCAAAAATGATAATGAACAACAAGACCCTCTTCTGAATGAGCATAGAATAGGCAACCAATTGATAACCAATGCTAAAAAGGTGGAACTTAACTCAAAGCCAACTCCTAGACAAGACAACCCTCTAAATTGCACTTTAGAATAATTAACAATATTTGCCTTATAACATTGACAAACTATTGATATTATTTACAATAAATGATGTGCAAAAGAAACTACCCTAAGACTTTAATTACTTATTTATTAATTATTATCTAATAACTTTTTTATATTTTTTAACTTTAGAACGAAAGAAAAAATACACGTTTCAAAGTTAGAAATATTAAGATATTAACAAGTAATAAGTAATAAAAAAGTAATTAAAACACTTTAATTTATTTATCTGTTATTCCAATAAATATAAGTTGATATATTTGATTCTTTAAATCAATAGTTCACACTATTTATTTAAATTTGAACATATCAAAACATAATAATAAATAAATAAAACTTAAAAAGAAACATACTTTAAAAACATATTATAAATTAAAATTGTAAAAGCATATAATTTAATGAACATTTTAAAAATATTCATTAGATTATATATTTTACAACTTTAATATTTATATTATGTTTTTTATCAAAGTATAACTTCTTTCAAACTTATAAACTCAATACTAGAACTTTATTAGACATAAGATTATGAGTTAATAAATATTATTTCTAAAGACATAATATTTATTAAAACATAAATTTATATTTAATAAAAAAATAATATTCAGTTTATAAGCTATAATAAAGTCAATGGCATGGTCGAGTTATCCTAAGGATACAAACCCAAGCCATAACCAAGGTGAAACCGTGGGTTAGAAGAGGGAAAGAAACCTAAAACAAAACCTATCGACACATTAGCTTTTCCATTATTTCACTTTTCTCTTTCTTCTCTGCTGTTTTGGAAGCCCCGCCATGCTAGGCTTTGAGCTGAAACTCAGAGATAATGCACTGCTGCTTTGAAATGGACTCTAAACTTTGTCACAGTGTTATTTTCCCTTGCTCTGACGTTGATTATCCTCCATGGCCACCACTATGGCTGGGATTTGGAAAGAATTGTTAATGATGTGCTTCTTTTTGATTTGCTGTTGATCTTGGACTGCGCGCTTCTATTCAAGGGTTTGCACGCAACACTCTTGTTAGAGGCATGGCTACTACTATGAAACTCAGTGCCTCTCTGGGTGAATTTTACTTGTACTTCCTCTTCTATAGATAAGATTCCTATAAATGCATGGCTATGGTTTTCATTACAAATTTGGGCATTAGATTCTGGGTTATTTGTTTCTTTATTTCACTCCATTTGAAGACAACTCTTGAAGAAAATGAATACTTCCATACTTGTTGTTTACTTTCTCATCTCAGAATTTTGGAAACTTTATTTGCTTGCCACTATATTGTGACATAAAAGAATAGGTTCCTTCTTGCATTAAGCCATCGTTTCACTTGTGATTTTCTAAATATAAAAAATAGCAGCTGACATTATCTAGTTCATCTTTCCTTTGTAACTCTCGACCTCCTCGTATACTAAATTTTTGAAGAAATAGCTCTGAACAAAGCTGCCATGCTCACCATTACTTGAACATGATCGATTGAAGAAACTGGTAAGAAGCTCATAAGAGACAAAACAACACTTTCCAAAGAAATAACTATTACTGTTATGCTAGACTGAAATATTCATGCTGACTGCTATTTTAAATAAGTTGCATCTTGAAATGTTGATTTTTCTTCCACGTTTTGACTGTCTAGAAACATCTGTACCATTGCCTCAACATATTTTCTTTGTTAATTGCTACATTATTAGTTTGATAATCACTGTTCATTCTATGATCATTACCTCTTGAAACTTTTATGTGGCTTCCTTGAATGATTGCTCTATTCATTCTATTGCAGTGGTCTCAATTATTGTGAAATATCTCCCTCATTCCTTGCTGATTCCTTTATCTTGAAAATTTCCTGAGTATCTAAAGTCTATAATGGAGTAGACTTAGCATTTCCTTGTTTATCTTTGCTGAAAGGAACCTTCTTTTAAGAATGTTAAAACAATTCTACTATGTTGTTTTGAAACAACCATGTATGTCATGAATTAGGACAAACTTACCTATGAAAATTAGTGCTCCTTTGTTGCTGTCCTTCTTCTGTTGTTATATTTAGTATCATATTGTGATGTTTCCAAAACTGTGCATGCACTCCACTACTTCTTAACATTTTAATATGGAATGTATGATCCTTATCATTTTTTAATGAACCTTTGCACTTAGAGATATAAATTTTATCCTCTCATGACCCTTTTTGTCTTTGGCTTGCCCTTGGAAAACAAGTTGTAAAGTCTTTCTTATTTTACTTTTAATCAGTAAAAATCAATAACACATTGATGCATAAAATATTCAACATATCACTTCCCCTTGGTATGAATAATACCTGATGCTCACTCTCATGATTGATTCTTTTATATCCTGTAGCAGCACACTCTTATGGTTCTCTATTCTATTATGATGATTGTCTTGTAAATGAAGGTTTTGTTACTTGATTTAAAACTGTTTCTGTAAGCTTGGTGATTATTGTACATATCTCTTAGTTTCTTCCATCTCAGCATACATGGTCATCCTTTCATAACAATATAATTCAGACTCCTAGATGATCTGCTATTTTTGTAATTCTTAAATCTATACAAAGAAACAAACATGTTAAATACAACATGATGATCTAAATGTTGTTTTATAGTTGCTTTTCCTGATTCCATCCTGATCATTAAATCTTGATCTGTTCAAACTGAAGCTGTTGTTGCTGATATTTTATCTTTTGAGGTGCATGTACTTTTCATTCATAGCTCCTTTTGTTAATTTGCTCCACGATTCAGCCAGAAGGTCCCATGCCCGAAACTTATGCATGCCCCCTCAATATTTTCCTGTAGTCTTCCAGTCTTCGCCTCTACATAACTTCAGTTGGAAAGTTTTACACCTGTAATGTATGTGTGTCCATTCAACAACCTACTTGGTCTTCAAACCTGAATCTGTACATGAAGAAAACAACATTAGTATAAAAAATGATTTTCTCTTTGTTTTCTTCCTTCTCCTTTGTATCTTCTTGATGCTTTATCTGCATAAGCACATTGTTGTTTATAGAGTAATGTAGAGGTATTTAGGAAAGTTTCCATTGCTCAGTTCTTCTGAACTGACTCTCTTCTACATTCTATCTTGTAGGTCTATCAAAGCTGGAGATGCAGGCCCCAAAACTCAACACAACTCAAAGATTGCTCTCCCATACAGGAAATGGAGGCTTTCCCTCTATCTCTCTTCTTCTTTGATATTTACAATGTGTTTATTCAGATAGGGTATTAGGAGTTCCCATGTCTTGTGTGGATATGAATGCATTATATATATTCTCTATAATTGAAATCTGAACATTATCATGCACCTTTGTAAACAAAATTTGAATAATATGTGATAAAATTGCACTATCTTGTACTTGTAAATCAGATTTGAATAATAGTGATCAATTTATCAATGATTTCTGCATTGTGTACTTTACTTTCTAAATTCTATAATTTATAACAATAATTATTCAATCCATAATTCCATATAAAAGTAATTTCAACTTATCAATTTAGTATGCAAACTAAATTGGTAACATTTTTGGCAACCTCTCAGCGGTGTTTTCCAGGTAAACAAAATAGACTAGTTTCCTTTTGCATATCCATTGGGCACAAATTCTTCAACTCTACAAAAACTGAACCTTTTCAAACTGAAAACAAGCCAAGAACTAAAACTGAACTGAAACAAAACCCCAGATGTTATTGTTGTACTCTAGTGTAATTGCATGGATGAAATGCTTATGATATGGGGCAGCGGAATAGATTCCATTCCTTGTATGATAGGTATCTTTTTCATGTCATGATGGTGAACTATAACATTGTCGTCCTTGGTTTCTTCTACCACACAACTGAAACTGAAACTAAAACTCTGTTCCTATCATAACTTGATTAATGAAATGTGCGCCATCTATAACAGTAAATCTGAATGGTTTACTATGATGCATGATGTGTGTTTCCTTGATTGAGTCATGATAGAAACATAAGTACTAATTGCAAACCACTAACTGAAAAATGAAACTACCGTGCTCAGCACTTGGAGAAAACAAACTGAAAATGAAAACCTCTAAACTACTCTAAGCTAATCAATCATCCAAGCCTCATATAAATCCATTAAAAAAATGATTGAAATAGCTTCCTTTTCTCACCAACAATGGATGAGATGCATGCATATGTGCAACCAAAAAGATATGCAATATAACTTGAAAGATCTAAAACTCTTGAAGCATATCCTGAAAATAAAAGACCATATCACATACCTCTTGGATTTGATCAAAATGAATGCATATTTGAGGTGAATAAATATGATGGATCTACTCATCAATGACTAAAATCTCAGACTAAGGCTCCATTATGAAAATATGCCTAATTGGGTAGCCTGTTGTAATAACAGATTCTAACTTTTTGCTGTTGATTTCTGTGATTTCAACTATGATATCAATTTGATCAGAAATTCCAAGCTCTAGAGGATTAAGAATGTGGATAAATGCATGGTTTACCTAATGTGTCTAATTGTCATACTCTTTGTTCAGAGAATTTGGCTCAATCTCATATCTTTGCATGTTGTTTTTTCTTATCTATTCTTCAATCAGCATTCTGTCAATTTCATACTTAGGTATGTGCTCAGATGCAACAACCATCACATGTTCAACAAATTTTTGAACTTGAATCTCTCTATGAGGAGGTGAATGAAAATTATTTAAGTCTACCATAAATAATTCAAGGCCATCCCAAAAATCAGCTTCATCATCATGACTTTCATCTTTGCATAGGATAGAACTGATATTTACCTTGTTGTCACTGTCATGCATGCTCAAAATGTCAAAATATTGAACTTATTCTTGTCGTCCTGGGACTGGTGTTTCTACCCTTTGATTTACAACATCTTCTTCATGCTCTTGCAAGAATAGGCTTCAATTCTTTATCTACTTGGCCATAACTTGATAATGGTGTTTGTTCCAATATGTTGTCCTCTGCAACAAACTTAGGCATCTCATCAAACACCTCTGCCACCATTTCATTATTTTGATCAAAAAAGGTATGAAGCTCAGATATAACCTCTTTCTCAACATTTTCTTTATGCTTTTGGGCGTCTTCATAGAGTATCTTACTAGCTTCTCTATACTTAATTGTTGTATTAATTAGGAGCCTTATTTTCTCTTTGTGCTCACGCAACTCTTTGTCATGAAATTCCTCATGAGTTGTTAATTTCCTTTGGAAATTTTCCTCACACATTATACATATAGAAAAAATTACCGTTATTAATTCTCTATGTTCTTCTAACTCTTTCTCATGAAATTTATTGTGTGCTTCCAGCTTATCAACAAGGGCTTGATCATATTGTCTTTGTTTGGCATCAAACTGCTCTTTTGCTTGAGCCCACATATGCTTCTTTATTTTTTTTGTATCTTTAGAGGATTTTAAACTCTATATCAGCATGCACATTTGAAAAATTTGGTAGGATGAATCTTCTATATGCATATCAAATCCTTGTTGCTCTTTATTTTCTTGCATCTGGCAAGCCCAACCCCCCAAAAGGAGCTGTAACTTGCGATATCCAAACTCATCCTTATGTAAGGGAAAAGATGGTTCTCCTTTCAAACCCACATCAAGGTCAACAAACCTTTGACCGAGAGCCATAACCTGATCCCTAATTTTATTAGAATCCATTTTATACAAGATCTGCAAAGGAATGAGAGGCTCACAAACAGGTAGAACATGCTGATAATCCGCTGTTACAAATTCATTCTAAACAAAATTGGTAGAACCCTCAAAATGATATGGCTAATTAGAAACTTCATGGTCATTTCTTTCATCATACGGTGGTGGGTATTCTTGCTGCCCAAAATAATGACATTTATATTCATGTAAGAAGCTGTAAATCCGAATATCAAAAATGATTTGAAAAATACCAGCACTTGATCTTTTAAAACCAGTAGATCTTTTTTATAGAGTTGCTAGGTGTGTGTTTTAATCCTATCTCCAAAGGCTGAAATACTGATGTTCACATCGAAAAAACAATAATAATGAAGCTCAACCAAACTGTTGTCAATCAAGATTGCATCTTTAGCTTGATATGAAATCTAGCTATCCTGTTGAAACATGGAAAATCTCTCGGGTGGTGGGTTGTCCTAAAATGAGAGAAGAATCTCTAGAAGATAGGCTAGTTCCTAGATAGTGCTCAACTAAAACTAAATGTGTATGTGGGAAAAAGGGTAGGGGATAATATGAATACCTCAAAAAACTAAATAAGGTGATACACCAAACAATATGTATGTAACTTTGAATGAATCAACATGGATCACAAAAATATTGATGGCTCTCAACGCTCTAACAAACATGTAATTACAACAATGATTCTATGCAAGGATCTAAAATCTTTAGCATTGAAAGGGAAACTAGGTTTCACCAATTTTCAGCAAAGAACTAGGACACACAAGCAAAGACTTGTAATAACAAGTATCAAGATTTGAATATGCAATAAGGAATACAACTTATATGAAGATAACACAACATAAAAGCAATAAAAATCCACAATATTTCTCTTCAATCCAATGAGAAGGAACGATTATATCAATATAATCAATGCTATCAAAACTCTGCTACAAAATGCCCTTACAATCTACTCACAAGTCTGCAATGTGAAAAACATGTGAGCCAAAAAGAAGGTCCCCCAAATGAGGTCAAAATACAATGATATAGGAATCCATCTGAAAGGGTCGAATGCATGAAGAAACCCCATAAAATTAGGAGCAAAACTATCACAAACTGAAGTCTAAATGCTTCTACAACTCCACCAAACCATGCATAACTATAGTGCCACTCAAAATCCCCCCAAAACTGCTCCAAATCTCCATAAAACATGTAGAATCTATGGGGTTGGATGTGAAGACAAACCCCACTAAATCAGGGATATAATTGCTGGAAACTGGGGTATAAGTGCTCCAAAAGATCCCTAAAACTGATGACAAATAAACTATAACTCTAAGGTAGCACCAAATAGGCCCCAAGTGCTGTAAACAGTCCCTAAACTGCCCAAAACTGATAATGAACAGCAAGCCCCTCCTCTGAATGAGCATAGAACAGGTAACCAACTAATAACCAATGCTAAAAAGGTGGAACTTAACTCAAAGCCAACTCCTAGACAAGACAACCCTCTAAATTGCACTTTAGAATAATTAACAATATTTGCCTTATAACGTTGACAAACTATTGATATTATTTACAATAAATGATGTGCAAAAGAAACTCCCCTAAGACTTTGATTGCTTATTTATTAATTATTATCTAATAATATTTTAACATTTTTAACTTTAGAACAAAAAAAAAAATACACGTTTCAAAATTAGAAATATTAAGATATTAATAAGTAATAAAAAAGTAATTAAAACACTTTAATTTATTTTACTATTATTCCAATAAATATAAGTTGATATATTTGATTCTTTAAATCAATAGTTCACACTATTTATTTAAATTTGAACATATCAAAACATAATTATTGAAATAATAAATAAATAAATAAAACTTAAAAAGAAACATACTTTAAAAACATATTATAAATTAAAATTGTAAAAGCATATAATTTAATGAACATTTTAAAAATATTCATTAGATTATATATTTTACAACTTTAATACTTATATTATATTTTTTATTATCAAAGTATAACTTCTTTCAAACTTATAAACTCAATACTAGAACTTTATTAGACATAAGATTATGGGTTAATAAATATTATTTCTAAAGAAATAATATTTATTAAATCATAAATTTATATTTAATAAGCAAATAGTATTCAGTTTATAAGCTATAATAAAGTCAATGGCATGGTTGTGTTATCCTAAGGATACAAACCCATCAAAACAAAACCTATCAACACATTAGCTTTTGCATTGTTTCACTTTGCTCTTTCTTCTCTGCTGTTTTGGAAGCGCTGCCATGCTAGGGTTTGAGCTAAAACTCGGAGATAATGCACTTCTGCTTTGAAATGGACTCTGAACTTTGTCACAATGTTATTTTCCCTTGCTCTCATGCTGATTCGACTCCATGGCCACCATTATGGCTTGGATTTGGAACAAATTGTTAATGCTATGCTACTTTTCAATTTTTTGTTGAACTTGGACTGCACGCTTCTTTGAGGGTTTGAACGCAACACTCTTGTTAGAGCCATGGCTACTACTCTGAAACTTAGTGCCTCTCTGGGTAAATTTTACTTAGACTTACTCTTCTATAGAAAAGATTCCTTTAAATGCGTGGCTATGGTTTTCATTACAAATCTGGGCATTACATTCTGGATTATTTGTTTCTTTGTTTCACTCCATTCAAAGACAACTCTTGAAGAAAATGAATACTGCCATACTTGATGTTTACTTTCTCCTCTCAGAATTCTGGAAACTTCATTTGCTTGCCACTATTTTGTGACATAAAAGAATAAATTCCTTCTTGCATGAAGCCACAGTTTCACTTGTAATTTTTTGAATATAAAAAATAGCAGCCGCCATTATCTGGTTCATCTTTCCTTTGTAACTGTTGACCTCCTTGTATACAAAATTTTGGAAGAAATAGCTATGAACAAAACTTCCATGCCCACCATTACTTGAACATGATCGATTGAAAAAACCGGTAAGAAGCTCATAAGAGACAAAATATCACTTTCCAATGAAATAACTATTACTGTTATGCTGGACTAAAATTTTCATGCTGACTAAATAAGCTACATCTTGAAATGTTGATTGTTCTTCCATGTTTTGACTGTTGAGAAACATATGTACCATTGCCTCAACATATTTTCTTTGTTGATTTCTGCATTATTAGCTTGATAAGCACTGTTCATTCTATGATCATTACCTCTTGAAACTTTTATGTGGTTGCCTTGAATGATTGCTCTATTCGTTGTATTGTAGTGGTCTCAATTATCATGAAATATCTCCCTCATTCCTTGTTGATTCCTTTATCTTGAAAATTTCCTAAGTATCTAAAGTCTATGATGGAGTAGACTTAGCATTTCCTTGTTTATCTTCGCTGAAAGGAACTTTATTTTGAGAATGTTAAAACAATTCTACTATGTTTTTTTTAAACAACCATGTATGTCATGAATTAGGACAACCTTACCTTTGAAAATTAGCACTCCTTTGTTGATGTCCTTCTTTGTTGTTATATTCACTATCATGCTGTGATGTTTCCAAAATTGTGTATGCACTCCACCGCTTCTTAACATTTTAATACGGAAAGTCTGATCGTTATCATTTGTTAATGAAGCTTTGCACTTAGAGATATGAATTTTATCCTCTCATGACCCTATTTGTCTGTGGCTTACCCTTGGAAAATAAGTTGTAAAGTCTTTCTTATTTTACTTTTAATCAGTAAAAATCAATAATACATTGAAGCATAAAATATTCAACATATCACTTCCCCTTGGTATGAATAATACCTGATGCTCACTGTCATGATTGATTGATTCTTTTATATCCTTTAGTAGCACACTCTTATGGTTCTTTGTTTTGTTATGATGATTGTCTTGTAAATTAAGGTTTTGTTACTTGCTTTAAAACTGTTTCTGTAAGCTTGTTGATTGCTGTAAATATCTCTTAGTTGCTACCATCTCAGCATACATGTTCAACCTTTCATAACAATGTAATTCAGACTCCTAGATGATCTGCTATTTTTGTAATTCTTAAATCTATACAAAGAAACAAACATGTTAAATACAACATGATGATTTGATTGTTGTTTTATAGTTGCTTTTCCTAATTCCATCCTGATCATTAAATGCTGATCTATTCAAACTAAAGCTTCTGTTGCTGATATTTTATCTTTTGCGGTGCCTGTACTTTCCATCTGTAGCTCCTTTTGTTAATTTGCTCCATGATTCAGCCAGAAGGTCCCATGCCCGAAACTTATGCATGCCCCCTCAATAGCTTCCTCTAGTCTTCCAATCTTCGCCTCTACATAACTTCAGTTGGAAAGTTTCACACCTGTAATGTATGTGTGTCCTTTCAACAACCTACTTGGTCTTCATAACTAAATTTGTACATGAAGCAAAAAAAATTAGTATAAAAAATGTTTTTCTCTTTGTTTTCTTCCTTCTCCTTTGTATCTTCTTGATGCTCTATCCACATAAGCACATTTCTATTTATAGAGTAAGGTAGAGGTATTTAGGAAAGTTTCCATTGCTCAACTCTTTTGAACTGACTCTATTTTCCATTCTATCTTTTAGGTCTATCAAAGTTGGAGATGCGGGCCCCAACACTCAACACAACTCAAAGATTGCTCTCCCATACAGGAAATGGAGGTTTTCCCTCTATTTCTCTTCTTCTTTGATATTTAAAATGTGTTTATTCAGATAGGGTATTAGAAGTTTCCATGACTTGTGTGGATCTGAATGCATTGTATATATTCTGTATAATTGAAATCTGAACATTATCATGCACCTTTGTAAACAACATTTGAATAATATGTGATAGAATTTTACTATTTTGTACTTGTAAATCAGATTTGAATAATACTGATCAATTTATCAATGATTTTGGCATTGTGTACTTTACTTTCTGCATTTAATGAATTATGTAATTTATAACAACAATTATTCAATCCATAATTCCATATAAAAGTAATCTCAACTTATCAGTTTAGTATGCAAACTAAATTGGTAACAGTGTCAATGTGTATGAATGTTGTGGATTGTTATTTTACTTTACACTTTATTTTATTGACTTAGATCTGTAATCACAGTATTAATTTATCGACACTCGACAAACACTATTGATGAAAGTTTAAGTTTACAGAATACATTTTCACTGAGCCGAGTTTATATGATTGAATTTGTTTTGGTATACATTTGGAATAATTTGGAACTGTAGGATAATTTGTAAGGAAACTGATTCTAACTGATTCATCCCCCCTCTCAGTTATTCTAACAATCTCAATAGTTAATAAGGTTGAATCAGTGATCAAGAAACTTTGGGGACAGTGCTCTTCCTAGCACAAATTTAGTGATTTTTATGGTCTAGAACAATGATCTTCAAAGAATGCCTAGAAATATGCATGCATGAATAATAATGATCAATTTATCAATGATTTTGGCATTGTGTACTTTACTTTCTGCATTTAATAAATTATGTAATTTATAACAACAATTATTCAATCCATAATTCCATATAAAAGTAATTTCAAATTATCAATTTAGTATGCAAACTAAATTGGTAACAATGTCAATGTGTATGAATGTTGTGGATTGTTATTTTACTTTACACTTTATTTTATTGAGTTAGATCTGTAATCACAGTATTAATTTACTGACACTCGGAAAACACTATTGATGAAAGTTTAAGTTTACATATTACATTTTCACCGAGATGAGTTTTATATGATTGAATTTGTTTTGGTATACATTTGGAAGAATTTGGAACTATAGGATAATTTGTGAGGAAATTGATTCTAACTGATTCATCCCCCCTCTCAGTTATTCTAACAATCTCAATAGTTAACCAAGTTGAATCAGTGATCAAGAAAGTTTGGGGACAATGCTCTTCCTAGAACAAATTTAGTGATTTTTATGGTCTAGAACAATGATCTTCAAAGAATGCCTAGAAATATGCATGCATGAATAATACCGATCAATTTATCAATGAGTTTTGGCATTGTGTACTTTACTTTTTTCATTTAATGAATTTTGTAATTTATAACAACAATTATTCAATCCATAATTCCATATAAAAGTAATTTCAACTTATCAATTTAGTATGAAAACTAAATTGGTAACAGTGTCAATGTGTATGAATGTTGTGGATTGTTATTTTACTTTACACTTTATTTTATTGAATTTGATCTATAATCACAATATTAATTTACTGACACTCGACAAACACTATTGATGAAAGTTTAAGTTTACAGAATACATTTTCACCGAGCTGAGTTTTATATGATTGAATTTGTTTTGGTATACATTTGGAAGAATTTGGAACTGTAGGATAATTTTTGAGAAAAATAATTCTAACTGATTCATCCCCCCTCTCAGTTATTCTAACAATCTCAATAGTTAACTAGGTTGAATCAGTGATCAAGAAAGTTTGGGGACAATGCTCTTCCTAGCACAAATTTAGTGATTTTTATGGTCTAGAACAATGATCTTCAAAGAATGCCTAGAAATATGCATGCATGAACGAGATGTGAAAATAAAAAATATTGTGTTTCATGGAAATGGCATTGAGTGACAGTAATTTTACTATAGTGACCTAATCATCTAAAAGCAATACCAAGTGGGAAATGACCAAGTAACAAGGATAGGTCAATGATGACAACTCCATTGCATGTGGGAATAATGGTTGACTGATAGGATAATCGAGAGTAAATATTACTGAAAAAGTGCCAATGGAGTAATGGAAATAAGATAGTCCTACGGATTTAAAAAATTAGGTTATATGAGATACCAGTTGTATTCAAATAAAGATCAATATCACACTTGACAGATGCAATAAAATTAATTCATCATGAAAAATTGAGGTCACTACTATCAATGTCAAATGAATAGAACTGTGTGAGGAGAAAAATTTATTCTATAATAATACATTGATACATTTGAGTTAGCAACAGTGTAAAAGGGATGCTAGAGGAAAAACAGTCATGACAAAGGGATAAGAGATGAATAGTTGCATTCAGAAAAATAAAGAGTAGTCATGTCAATATAAAGATAAGAAGAGCCAAATAATGATAAAGGTCACAGTGATATTAATGTTTGCGGATAGAAATCCATCAATATAATATGATAAATACCACAAGGAAAATCCCATCTAGCAACAATTGATATAACATTCACAGACACAATAGGTTGTTGAATTAAGAGATAAGAAGTTATATACAATAAGTGCTCAAGAGAGACAATGAACAACATATTATTGTTAAAAATGAGACCAATAATGTTCAATTTCAAGGATGATATTAATGGGGGTTTCATAACTGATTTTCAAGACCATGAATAAGATAAAATATTGGACATGAGGTCATACTAAAAAAAGTCATGAAATGGTTGAAAGAAACAACTTGTACTTATAAAGAAGAGAGTATGAAAGGACATTGAATGTATTGACGATGACCATGTGGAAAAACAAACAATGATGAAGAAGGAATGATTTGCAAGATCAGTAGACATACAAAGGCTGAGATGACTCAAAGACATTGCTATAAGCTCTTCCTAACTGTCACGTGAGATAAAATACATCAAAATTTACAAAATCGTATCATTATAATAGTGATCTTAGAAGGCATGAAATTTATTAGGTCATGGTGATATGATGATGTATAGGACAATGATATCAGATCAAATCCATTTGTGACCTACACATGCTAGCTCTTAATGTTGAAGAGAAAAGGAATGTTGAAGACAATGCTGTCATTAAAGATCCCAAGTCACATAAAGAAGTGAGAAAGGAATTTGCCAGAGATCAGTGGGAATGTATCTTTCAATGAAAAAGTTGATAAAAACATCACATGATGGCAGTTCAAGAAAAAAAATGTTAGGGGTATTCAAGTATTTATGATAGAGATGAGGTTCCTTTAAGACATGTTTCTACTATTCTTTCTTTTTTACAACATATTCACCACTTAAGGTGAATATAATGACTACTCATATCAAGTTAGTGGCCATCATGGATCAATGACTTTGTTATTAGAATTTTCATTGCTTTAGGTAGATCAGATCATTATAGAAGGATGAGTGTCTATCAAAGTCCTAGTGAAATGGACATAGAAATAGAATTCACTATTAAGAAATGAACCAAAGATTACTAAGAAACAATGCTATGAAACTTATAGAAGTAGTCAATAAAGATGAAGAAGATAGTCAAAATCCCTGTCATAAGGGAGTGTTATAGCAAAGATTGTGTGATCAGTATGAGAGTGGTGTCAGATCTTGTAAAATCACTACCATAAGCAGTGAAAGAAGGGAAAAAATGTAGAAGATATGAGAAGTGGATGTAAAAGGATGAACCTTAAGTCAGAGGACAATAATGTTGAGATCAAAGTCACTATGATGAAGATTTATACAATAGTAAAGCATAAATAGAGGAACCATGAGATTCATTTTTGTCATGAGAGAGTATGCTAAGATTGAAGGCACTATTATCATGAATAGTTATTTCTATACTTTTGTAAAAGATTAAGTCATTGTTTAATTTTGCAAAAAATTCTAGAAGGCCACGAACAAAGAACATATTTCCAATGACGAGTAAAATTTAGTCAAGGTGTGCCATAGATATCAAAAGGGAGGATGAATTCACCATGGAAATGAGAGAGATGCCAGGTTGTCAGGAAGAAAAAGATTTATTTTTTCTTGAGCAGGGGTGGTAAATGATTAAATGTGACAACCAATACCCAATGAGTTAAAATTTTGAATGCATCAGTTAGCTGTTCCTAATTTAGGAGGATAGAGTTTCCATTTTCGGCTGCACCTACTAGCGCAAATCAAGGTGAGATGAAAGATCTTCTAAAGGAGTCAATCATGGCTCTAATTTCAAGATTTTTCTACATAAAATAGCATGGAATGTCTTATATTTTTTTAGTTATTTCTCTTCCCTTTTGCGTTTAAAAGGTGGATTGTATTGTAATTATTTTCTGAGTATTGTAACATCAAGATTTTCCTTTTAGTTTAATGAAGATATGTGAGGTCCTACCCCAACCATCCATTTATGAGCTGATATTGTTATATAATATTTATCTAAAGGATACATTTATTTTGATACATTTCATTTTGGACCTTCTACAGTATAGATTTCCTGTGATGAGTCTATTTTGAAGATGCTTAGATGTATTTACTTATATGATTCTCAGTCCTTGTAGACATGATTTTACTATTTTTATTTTGTTCGATATTGCATTATAACCTTTTGGCATGTAAATGAGAGATTTGGTTTAAATTCTGCAAATGTTCATATTGGTAGATAAGCATTTCCATTTCTTATAGCAATGTATAAACTTTGGTTAAAGGAATATATTATAAAGTAATTATCATGAATATGTGTTTTTCAATCTTGGACTACTGATCCTTTGTTCAAGTGTGTAGGAGGAATAACCATGGTTTCAAAATCAGGGAAACAAAATTGGGCTAATTATGTATATCCATGTGAAGCCAAGGTTAGCCCTAGAAGGGAAGTAACCTAATTGTAAATGTTAAATTGTTGTAAATGTGATATTTCATGATTTTAAAATTATTTCTTTAAGTCATGCCATGTTGTAAATGTGTGGTGCTGATGTAGTGTCAATTGACACATGTGTTGTGACATGGCATGCCTATGTGGATTTTTAAGTTGAGTTTACCCTAGGTTAGTTTGAGGAGTTACCATGTGAAGTAAGGTTTCCTTGATAACCCAATTCATGAGTGTTATTCATGAGATTCGAATGCAAACTTTGAGGGGATTTTTGAAGGGATAAATTGAGTCCTTTAAGGTAGTTTGAGTTAAGATTTTCTAGTTTTTTAAGTATTATTATGGGTTAGGGGTTGTTTTTCATTTTTTTTAGTGCCATAACCTCTTTTATAGGCCTTCTTTAATGCCTCTTTGATAGTGGTGAAATTCGGGAGAAAGGGAGAGACCTTCACTTCCTCCAAGTGAGTGGAGTCCCTTTTTTGCATGTAATTTGACATATGTATGAAGGGGGGACACATTCCTCTATCTTCTTAATGGGAAAGAGGTGGAGTTGGGAAAGGGAGCTTTTTAGGGGAAAGAGAGAGGAGAGTCGGGGATTGATTTCCCACTCTCCATTTTTGGAGACTTAGAGATTTTGTTCTTGGTAGATTTGGCTTGTTGAGAAAGGGAAGGGAAGGAGAGCTAGCTTCACAAAGGGTCACCCCAACAACATCATCCATTACTTGGAGTAAGGTTGGTACACCTATGTCCATGTGTGTGTTTATTTCTTTCATGTTGTTTATCTTCTTGTTGAAATTTACTTGATCTTCATACTTCATGTTGGTGTAATTATGGTTGAACTATTATGTTTTGTTGAAAGATGATTCTTCTTGTTTCTTTATTTTCTATTTTTTTGTTGTGTTTGGGAGTGAATTGACTTATCCTTCCCTTGAGAGGGAGGTGATAGTCAATTATGGGTGAAGGGCTTAGTTGGGAACCAAGATAGTTGAGAGTCTCTTCTTGGGAAGAAGAAGGATGTCATGGATGTTATGGGCTCCATGTTGCCAATGCATATTTTGAAAATTTATCTTGGGGTGATAAGGGAGAGGATTGCTTGAAAGGAGCTCTTGGGTTGAAGTTTTAGGCCTTTGGAAGGCATGTGTATATTGTGCTTTGAAGAGGTATTTGGGCTTGGCATTCTCCTTGTAGTTTTCCACCTTCACCCTAAAAATGAGTCCATCTTAGGACCCATTAGTGCATATACTTGGGAGGGGTGTTATGTGTTGATCTTGGGTTGTTTGTGGTAAATGTTGCTTGATTTTCATCATGCCCTTCTTGCTTTCCCCTAGCTCGGGGGTGGCCTCATAAGAGGCCTAGGTTAGGAGGTGAGCTACCATGGGTTATTCTTATTTCTTGGGATGTTGCAGATTAATTTGTTGTTTTCTCTATATAGTGGAATTTGTTTCAAAGCTAGGAATGAAGTGTTGTATGCTATACCTAGTGGGATTTATGTACAAGCTACAAGCTAGAATTGAAGGGGTTCAGTTTTGGTGTTAAGATGAGATTGTAAATCTAATGTTTCTTGTCAAGCCAGAGGGCTGAAACTTGTTAATGGATAATGTTGTATAATTGTTTATAAACTGCGTAGATAGATGATTTCTGAAACTGTAAATTTATGTGTAGCAAAACACATTTACTGTGCTACTATGTTTTGAATTAAAACTGAATCTTATGTACTATTGTATTTTGAATTAAAATTGAATATTATGTGCTACTTTATATCGAATTAAAACCAAATTTTAGTGCTATTGTATATTGATTTAAAACTAAATCTTATGTGCTACTGAATATTGTATTAAAACTGAATTTATTTCCTGTATTTGAAAATGGTTATTACCTAAACATCTTAGCTAAATTTATAGGGATGTTTCTGCTAAAATTAAAGAAAGATTTGGGTGCCATTTGCCTTCATTTTTTTTAAGTGATTCTTAATTATGAACTTTGTGTATGTTCATGGCCTAAATGGAATGTTTTATAATTCTGTAAAGCATATGCAAATTTTGTTAGATAAATTTAGCATGTTTATGTGTCTTTCCTAAAGAATTAAATTAGGCTACTTGCTATATTTTATCTGCAAAAGAAATTTATTAAATTTCATCTTATATTCAACACATTACGAGGAACATGAGATTTGCAAACAAAAAAAAAATCTCATTTAACATTAAATAGTTTGACTTTTTATATATATAAACTTCTATATATTGACATATAAATATATAGGTTTTTATACTTATATAT
>MU225460.1:1778998-1793467 GCA_018584345.1 Thuja plicata | reverse complement strand
TATATATATATGAGTTTATCTATATAAAATATAATAATATATTTATATTTGTTAAAATAAAAAAAATTAATCTAAAAACAAAGGAAAATAAAACAGAGATTTAAGCGACTAAATTTGTTGTTGCAACAAGGAAACATTTTATATATATGCTTGGATATTTATAATAAAATAAAGATATACATCTATAACATATTCATATAAATAAATAAAACATAGCAGAAGTAAAACAACGATTTTAGACATATAAACATTGACATTGAAAGTATAAAAATGCATAACCCTGTATCAAACAGAGAAAGATTCAAGATTCATGGATTTTAAATATATATATATATATATATATATATATATATATATATATATATATAAGAGTGTATATACATAACTTCATCAAGTTCCATCCACGACTTCTACCTCCATAAATGCAAGAAAATTCTAGATGAAGAAAGGAAAAAAAAAGAGATTAGGTTTTAGATTTTGGGGAAAAATGGAGAGAGAAAGAGAAATAAGGAAGAGATTCTCCTTTTGGGGCTTTTGCATTTGGGTCCTAACCCTAATTTTGAATTAGGGTTAGGCATTTTTTTTTTCAAATAGAAAGTTGACTTTTTTTTTTCTTTTATATAATATTTTATTTCTATTAGAGTTATTGTTGTGCCTTTTTGGTGGGAATGTTTTTTAAAAAACCGACTTTGTAGGGATTTATTTATATAATATTTTATTTCTATTAGAGTTATTGTTGTACCTTTTGGTGGGAATGTTTTTTGTTTAAAAACCTACTTTGTAGGAATTTATTTAGTTGTTATTTAATCTTTTACTAAAATATATTTAGGTTAATCAAGGAAGATAATAAATAATGCTTTTACATTAAAATTGGATCAATATCTTGAGGTTATTTAAATTAATTATTTTAATGAAATTTTATTAGATCAATTGTTTTAAATGACCTATGGTAATTTAAGTTAAAATTTTATTATTGTCCTATTCTTTTAATTTCTTATCTAGTGGGAAAAATCTTTTATCTTATGCATACTTATTAAGATATTAGCCACACCTTTATATAGGGAAATAGATTAAAGAAATAGTTTATTTATTTTAATAAATCATAGAGGATATTTAATAAATGAGATATCAATAGAGTATATTAATTTTTAGATAATGTAAAGAATGTAGTGAACGAAATGGATAATTTAATTGAAATAATATTAAACCTATAATATTATTATTATAAATTTCTTGATATAATCAAAGTTATATCTAGGATCTTCTTAGAGACTAATTGATCCATTAGTTTGATTAAGTATCCATTGTTCCATTATTTATTTGCATGTGCTTAACTAGTCAATGTTATTTTTAATTGGTCAATACATGTGGCCAGTGTAAAAATAATATTGTTGTTTAAATTAAATAACTAACAAAGTAATCTCAACTTAAAATTTTAAAATCTAGAGTGGAGGGGTAGCTGTGAATCCCGAGATTTGGATTTCAACTCTAGATAACTTTCGTATTCTTCGATTAAATCTAGACCATGTAAAACTAATGCAAGTATTGATCAATGTAAACATAATGTTATGATGAAAACTAGATTAACTTAGGTCGAAATCTAGACTTATTATAAATCCATTTTGTTAGGAGGAAGTTTAGTATCAGTTATAATTTAACCCTAGGAAAAACATAGAAGTTGATTAGAACTTTGATCCTAGTACCCCAGGGTATGAGGGATGTTGACTCCTGTCATGATCTCCCCTCAAACCCTAACAATGACATTTGATCACCAACCCCCTTGTGAGTTCCTTTTCAAAAGAAAATTGTTGCATTTTTATCATGCAGATTTGGGCATGACAAGATACATGAGTTGTTCCTTCTTATTATTTCTTGTCCACTTTGGTGAATAAATAAAATAGACGTGTTTACTGTGATTTTATTTTAGATCCTCTACATGCTACACTTTTCAAATATCAATAGTGCAAGAAAAGCATGATAGTGCATGCCACAATTTGTGTTAGATGGGTTTAACAAGCTGAAGTTGTGAAAAAGGATATTTTCCTTCAGGAAAACATTAAATTTGAAGCCTTTCTGTTGAATTCGTATGCATTGCATGTACTATTTTAAGACATGAGCATAATTTAATCTTCATAATAGCTAATTGTGAATGAGTACAACTAGTAAATCTTTTAAAATAGTGGTGTAGCACCTTGTTCAGTAAGTAGTTTTCATTCTAAGAATTCCTATCCATTTCCCTCAGAAGGTTGATAGTTTTATGTGATTCCAAAGGAGAACCAAATCTCTCTAGAGGTCTACCCTCATCACAGGTAACCTAAAACCTGAGGGTAGTCCCATTGTATCACTAGTTTTCTAAGTCGTACTTAGTATCTGGGGCACAAGCCTATATGATAACTTTTTATGGCACACCCAGTAGGAAAGATTGATGATTCTCATCATCTACTGAGATTCTTGGTGTTATTCTTAGTGCAATTATCCTTTGGAGGTAGTTTTTCAAACACCATGGTGACTCCAAGTTTAGATCTGCTGGTTTAAGCATCCCAAGTGTTGGTAAGTTTCAAATAAGATCCATTTTTATTAGCTCTTGTAATGAATAAGTATGTCTCTATCTAATGAATATTTTTCCTATCGCCCTCCATTTCATGAGGAGGAGACCCATGTGCTTTCATACCTATCATACCAAGATGATCAATACAATCTCTATAGCCAATATAATCTTGTAGAAGCAGGTCACCAACATGACCCATATTCTTGTGAGCCTCTCACCCCATTTCATATCTTGCTTAAAATGGATTATAATGTGCTCAGAGATCAGATTATGGATCTTGGCCATAGATTTGTTAACCTTGGTTTGGGTTTCAAAAGTGATCCATCCTTGTCCATATATAAGGAAGCTATGGGATGCAATGAGTTGAGAATCCTTTTGTGTGGTTGGGCTAGTGATATGCTTGAAATAAGAAGACGAAAAGGATTTGATATGAAACTAGAGGAACCAACTCACCAAATTTTCCAATTATGCATGATAATATGGAAAAGGAAATGCATGGACATGATTGTAGAAAAAGAGTAGCAAATGCAGACCCAAGGAAAACAATAGTTGGGGGCCCAAGTTCCCAACAAAGATAATATGAAAAGATCCTTGCAAAAAGGGAGCAAAAAATAGAGGCTCATAAAGAGGATTATGAACAAGAGTTAGAAGCTAAAAAAGATAAATATGAGAAGGAGTTGAAATCACATTAATAGTTCCATGAAAAGGAGTTGGAAGATCAAAAGGAGGTAACGAAAGCCTTAATTTCCACAATTATAAAGCTAGATGAGAAGGTAAAGGCACAATCATCTCATTGCAACCCAAATCAGCTAGTAGAAGAAAATAAGTCCATTATTACTCATGGAAAACTATCCAAAATACCTTCTTATTGTCAAGAAATCCTTCAAAGGTATCCATTTCTTCAATTTGGACCTTCTTGTCCTGATACCATTTCACTATTTTCGGGATGACCCATTGTTTGGAAAAAGAGTTGGTTGAATGATCCAAATATTTTGAAGGGAAATATTAAAGGAAAAAAAGAATCTTATTCTTTACATACACCTATGCATGAGGACCAAGGTGAAAATTTAGAATTTTCACAACACAATGGTGAGTACATCAAGTCAGAGAAGCAAGGTATTGACCAAGAAAATGATGATCAAAATGAAGTTTTTCCTGCTTTGTTAAATGAGATTCCACTATATGTTGGGGGGAGGTTGTATCAATGCTTATTCCATCAAATAAGTTTCAACAAAAATGTTGCAAGAAATAAATGAGTTCAAAAATATGAAGCTCTAACTGATTTGTCCAATGACCTGCCTGGTTATGTTGAGGAAAATGATGAAAATATATATGACTATTTAGAGAAATCCCTGATTTTATTGTTGAAAATGATGAAAATATGCTTAAACTAACACTAATTACCAATATTGAACAACAAGAAGATATGAACCATTTGGAAAAGGTTTTTTTCTTTCAAGAAGAAGAATAAGACAATGTTGGCTTGAAGGAAGAAATGAATTATAATCAAGATTTTTCCAATAATTGAAAATTTTTGTTCAAAGCTCGATGCCAAGCTATCCCTTTCAAAATTAGAAAATTGTGAACAAATTCCCAAATTAAAACTTGTCATTGAAGAAGACATTATTGATGTCTCACTGAATATTGAAATAAGCAACAGTGAAGTAAAAATTAGTAGTATAATGTTGAAAAGTCAAGAGGACTTGGAGGAAGATTATTTTTGGGATGCTTTGGAAGGATTTTGTTCAAGCTTGGATATAAAGTTAACATATTCCAAAGAAGTACTTCATGAAAAACTTTAAATGGAAGTGCAAGATATTAGGTTTTCATCGGAAGCATTTGAGGAACCTCAAAATGAAGTTGAGAAAACACTCCACTAGTAAGAGATCAATATTGGAGTTCCAAATCTTGTCTATTCAAGAGGGTTTCCTAGTAAAAAACTAGCTAAAGTACAGGGCAGTAAAGCATCACAATTTGTGCTTGCACGTAACCATGAAAATCCACAAGAAGATGAGCCTAAGTATGAAGTTGCAGCAGACAAGGGGCAACCTCCACTAACATACCTACCTAAAGAGGAAATTTGCATGCACACCTAGCTCAAGAAGGTGGATGAATGTGTCTTAATGCTTGAAGTTGTTTTGCACCAGCTAGTATTAATCTCTATGTTTTCCATTTTGTTTCAGCTGTTCATAATCATGTAGGTCATACTAAGTTGGAAAGAAAATTGAGTTATTTTAAAGAACTAGTGAATGGTTTTGTTTGACCAAGATTCATTCTTGGTTAGGATAGAGTAGGTTATTTTTAATATTACTCTAAGTGTTGTTCACACATGTTTTAGTTGAGTTCTTTCCTTTCCTTTAAGTACTGGTGCACCAGCCTGTCTATTTTATCTTTGTTTTTAGTCTTGTCTTGTTCCTCCAAGTGCTTGAGCATAGTTAGTTTATGTGTAGTCTGAAGGGATATTTTTGTTCTATTATTTTTTTAACGATGTGTCAAGTTCTAATCTAAGTTTTCTGGCACATCATGAGACTCATATGCCCAATGAATACCATCAAGGCTATTGTTCCTTCATGTTTAAAAGGCAAACATCCCCGAGAAGTCACCAAAAATGTTAAATATTTTCCCCTTCTTGGGAAAATATTTCACTTAGGTCCTAGGTTCATAAGGGGCCCCCATAATAATCTCTAAGGGGTTTCTAAAGGGGTCAAAAGGTCTTTTGTGTAAATCATTTTATCTCCTCTATCTATATCATTAATAATGGTCAAGGTATTGCTTCATCAAATTTATTTGATCTCAAAAGATAAAGGTGGTGAAAACACCAAAACTCTCGAAAAGATTCATTTTTTTTGTAAAGGAAGTTTCCCTTTTATGTATTATACATTTCAAATGACCCTAGCTTGGGTTTGGAGGGAAAAGGTAGTAAAATGTCTTCATGGTAACTGAGCCCAGACTTGGGAGACTTAACTCAATGCATGGGTTAAGAATTTGAGTTACCTAGGGAAAAAAAGGAGTACAGGCAAGCCCATGGAAGTCATGAGAAGCTAACTCTACTAACATACAATGATTTATTGATCATGAGAAATAGTGGTAATGTAAATATCCACTTCCCTGCATAGGAACTACATTGCCTTTGAGGAAGGACCGAGTTCATGGAAATAATATTGTGGATGGGGTAAGAAGCAACCCAAGAAGATAGAAACAACATATAATACTTTGTTCCCAAATTCAAGATTATTTTGGGGGTTTTGAGAAGACCTTTTCATTGTTTAAGTTATTGCATCATTCAAGGTTCTATTTTTCAGTGTTGTTGCAGAGATATATGACAATAATGGTAGTAGTTCTTATAAGAACAAAAGGAAAATTAAGGGGTGATGAATTTTCACTACTTTAAGGGAAGGCATCTATGGTTTTTTTGGGGTTTTCATTGCTTCTCTAGATGAGGTTTTATCTCATTGTCTCTAGACTTGTTTGGTGTATTGGGTTATGCTATATTCATGGATCTTTTCATTATCATTACATGGAGGATGTCCCCATTGTTGTTTATGTGCATTTCATTTCTCTTGATAAGAGTGTTATTGCTTTAAGGATTTCCATTTTACTTTTCAAGACATTCATCTCCGATTGGAAGGGACCTTATTCATTTATTCTCAAGAGACATACTGTTGGAAATAATGGAATGGTGTGTACTAAGAGGGGAGGGGTGAATCAGTACCCTTAAAATTTTTTTCAATTAACCTTTATCCTTTATGTAATCAATTACTTGTATTACCGACCATCTCTGGTATTCTATCTTTATGCATGTAATATCAATTCATAAAATAAATTACATGTAAACATTCATAGAAACATTCATGAAATGTATTGACACATGACACAAGATTTGGTAACACAGGAAACCCCTGTTAGAAGGTAAAAACTATGGTGGGGATGAAACCCACAAAAACTTCACTATCTGCAAAACAGAAGGGGTGGGTTAAGGCTTACAATTTTGATCACTTCTGATGATCTTACCCTATTAGGAGTAACATGTAGAGACTGGTTAAGGTCTACTCTATTAAGAGGTTTAGCAACAATGTTTAGTGTGCACTCGGTTAAGAGGTTTACAAAAGGATTGTTAAATCCACCTTCTCAAAGGATTTCTTATATTTGCTACACTTGTTAGAATATAGTAAAAAATATTCATTGACCTGAGTATATACAATCTAGAATTTCTGAATACAGATCCAATAAAGTTCACATGTACAATTATCACCTATAGTAATTGAACAATACCTCTGTTCTTCTCGGTAGCCTTGAATTTGGTTCTTGATAACCTATTTCATCTTTTGTTGTTCTTCTACTTGAAACTCTTAATCTGATCCATATATGTGATCCTTTTACAATCATCATCACAACATTTTGTTATGATTGATTGCACATCTATTTATACATTAGATTGACCTATTTTAGTTTCACGTATTACAAAAGATAACTTTATGATCAAAGGTTTACAACTTGACCTTGATCTCCTAGTTTGCATGTTTCTAATCAGTTAGACTGATTAAAACAATTAAAATTACATTGCTTGTCCCTCAAGAAATGGATTTAAAGAAAATAAAAAAGCTAAATATAAAACACAAGTGTTTTATGTGACATGTAAGTTAGATCCACATTTCTTAGGATATAACTGCCTCTCGGTAGACTGGTGCTCAGTTTTCTCTTTAGTCTAGCTCTCGGTGTTCATTTGTGAATTGTCTGTCAGGTTCCCTTGTTGTCTACTCTATCGGGTTACTATTATACACTAAATTTTGCACCCTATTCAAGCTCTCATAGTCTTGATAATCTAGTATAACATGGGAATCACTTCAAGGTTGTGGACCTTTTCTAACTGAAGTGAAGCCTCCAGGTTCTAGGCCGGTTCCTCTTGGATAATCACCTTATTTTCTCTTTGGACATGAAAAGTAAACTAGGAAGGGAAAGGGATAGAAGGATAACTAAAGGGAAATGACTAAAAAATAAAACTTAACTTACTAGGTGATGCACCGAAGGTAACATGAATCACAATATAATGACCAAAAATTAACATGAAATCCCTGAATTATGACAAGTACAACTTTCTAGATAGGTTTGCAAAGATGTTTCATAGAGAGGTCTGAGATGAAACTATTGGAGGAAAGAGAAAATTTCACAGAAATAGCTTCTAAGAAGTAGACACAGACTATGACCTACAAACAGACATCCACTCCAGCACATATATACAAGAATGAGACAAGATAGCTAGGAATGAACAAAATTCACAAAACTAACCTTATCAAATCATCCATAGTAGTACAAAAAGATGCAGAAAAGAAGGAAAACTTGAGATAATCTAGAAATGTCTTCAATATTCAATCATTATATTATTCTTCAGAAAGAATCCCAACCATATGGGTAGGAAAAATGCCACAAAATATTTCATAAGCTTGGAAAACTGAGAATTACAGACTATGAAAAGTTGGAGGACAAAGAAAAATGTCTCAGAAAACGCTTACATATCCCAAAAACTAACTATAAAAAAACTGAAAAAAACTTATATACAACCTCCCCTAGCACAAAGGTTTAGGAGTCAATCCAATTCTCATAAATTAGGGTTACAATATATTTCATAAATAATACAAAAACCCTAAGACTATCAATTCTTCTCATCAATGCATCGTAGAAATATCTAAGAAGATCAGATATATCTTGAAAGTCACTCCCATCACCATAAATGCGATTAGAGAAGTTGGCTCGACCCATCTCTCTGTCTGCAACTTCAAAGGTCATGCCACCACCATGGACTCTGAGATCAGATCTTTTAAATATTTGAATATTTAAATGTAACGGTCATAGGTGGCACGGGATGCTCGATCAATGACTTAGATGAAGACTTGTTTTCCTTTTTAAAACATGTCCGTTGATCTCCTTTTATTTATCTTTAATTTATCTTTGTAATCAGATCTGATTTAGCCATGTGGCATGCTATCGCACACTCGTAGCATCAACTAGGCATTGAAAATTTCCTCTACAAGTGAGCGATGGCATGAAATTCCTTTTTGTTTTAAGTTTCAACCTGCACGAGTGAGCGACAAAGCTATTCTTTTGATCAGTCATGTACTCAAAACATCTTTTTGATTTGGTCTCTAACCTGTGCGAGTGAGCGACTAAGACTTTCTTTTGATTAGTCGCGTACTCATATCATCTTTTGATTTAATTCTTATCTTGCGTGAGTGAGAGATGAAGCACAACTCCTTTGGTCGCACACTCGCAAGCTCGAAGACTTGAAGTAAATTTTCCTGGTGAGTGAGCGATGACATCCATTTCCTTTGATCGCACACTCGTGAGTTCAAAGACCTAAAGTGAATTTTCCTGGTGAGTGAGCGATGAAATTTCATCTTGCAATAGAGACCTTGTCGCACACTCACACAACAAAAAAGTGAATAGCTCAGTGAGTGAGCGACGATCATAAAATTCCTTTGCTCACACACTCACGAACAAAAGGGCTTGAAGTGAAAACTTATGGCAAGTGAGCGATGACATCCTTTTCCCTTGATCGCACACTTGCGAGATGGAAGGTAACATTAGAAAAACCATCACTACTGCACAACCACATGATAATCCATTCACCCGCCCACTCGTAGAGCTAAATGACCTTATAACAAATACAACACGACTGTACAACTGCATGACTGCTCATTATAACTTTAGTGCGACTGTGTGACTAAGAGACTAAAGGATGATTTGAAAGTGAACATGATTAAGGGATCAATTAAGCTGCTCAAAAAAGGTAACAAGGAAAAATAAAAAGTCTTAGAGAACTAGGGTTTTTTCTCAAATTGCTTAGGGTTTAAATCATCACCTAGGTTATTTCTCAGACAAGAGAAAACCAAAGATTTATAAAATTGCAGAGGAACAAGAATAAGATCAGGAAGAACACAGAAACATACAAGTTGGGCTCTACCCTCGTTGTAGCCACATTTTCTCCACTTGTAGCCAAAATTGTCATGTAATGGGAAATTTTGGGTAACATTCTTGGCAATTTTTGCTGGATGTCAGCCTGCTAGACATTGAAAACCAGTGTCTTTTGACATTCATTGGGGATGGGGTTGTCATTGGAGAAAAAAAATTTAACTAGGAATGGAAAAGGATTGAGAATAGGAAGAGGGACAACAAGACAAAATAGGAAAGGACTATACAAGCAGAAACAAACTACTTGTGCACAAGCACTTGCAAGAAAGAAAGGAAAAATAACCTAGAAAGAAAGAAAAAGAAAATAGGGAAACTTACTTAAAGAGCTAGACAAACCTCAAAATAGGGCTTGAGATGAAAACCATTAACTGATATTGGTAAGGAATCTCCCTCAAGAGTTTATAATTGAAATGCATTATTCTCCTTGCACTTTGTGATTAAAAATGGTCCTCCCCAGAAGGAATCAAACTGTGAATGTCTGTCAGGCCTTGATTTGTACTCATCCCAATTGAGGACTATATCCCCAACATTAAATTTTCTAGCTCTGGCCCTCTTGTCAAAGTTTCTTTTAATCTGCATTTGTTGGAACTCCATGGTTTGCATAGATTTATCTCTAATTTCTTCTAGCTCCATGGGTTGAGCATACCTTACCTACAAGGGGTCTTCTTCTTCAAAGAGAATAATTTGGGTGGCAAGGTCCAATTCTGGAAATTATAATGAGATGGATAATCTGGCTTTCTTTCTATACACCAGCGTAAGGAGAATTCCCAATGATTTTCTTTGGGGTTATTCTGTCTAACCACAAGGTAGACTTGAGCTTGGAGTGCCAGTCTCTTTGATTTTCTTGCAAAGTCTTTTTGATAATCCTAATCAAATTATTATTTGTAGACTCTGCTAGGCCATTACCCTGAGGGTAATAGTTGGAACCAGTATTTAGATAAATACCATTCTTGACTGCCCATTCAGTCACTTTTAGACTTGTGAATGCAAGTGCATTATCTAATATGATTGAATCTGGAGTACCAAATCTGTGAATGATGTCATCATAAAAGCTCAGAACAACACTCTCATTGTCCTCTTTCAGTGCAAGAGATGATTAGTACCATTGCATTCCATTTATTGCATTTCCATAAATCCATCTGCATACATATTTATCCATTTTTCATTTTCATCCATTATAAGCATAACTCAAATCATACACAGCAATTATCCATCTAACATTTACCATAGCATTTTCATATATCAATAAAACATATGCATAAACATTTGCATTCCTAATCCATACATCTAAATCATATAGGAAATTATCTCATACGCAAATCTAAAATAGTATATACACATGTACAATGATGCTAAAAAATTGAGCTCATATATATATATATCGATCGATCCAAATATACAAGGGTGCTACTCGAACAGAATGGGTCAAAATGGTGGTACAAACTACATCATAACCTAACCACCTAGAGGAGGTGGAGGTGGGGGTATCCCCTACTGCTGTGGCACTGGACCCGCTGGAGGTGGTCCCGCTGGAGGTGGCCCTGCTAGAGGTGGTCCCTATGGAACGGCCTGAGCACAGCATACTCTACAAATGGAAGAATCTAATCTGAAGCCTTAGGAACTGCAAGAGTATATGCCGCATAGTAATAAGACGCCCGAGCAGACCCGTATTTGATATCTAACTATCCTCTCAACAGTGCCTCTTGCAGCTCTCAGACCTCTCGGTCCCGCTCAGATATCCGCGTATCTCTAATGACCACCTGGATATTGAGGTCATCTCTCTCTCTCTGAGTCTGTCTCACCCTCTCCCTCGCTCTGCGGAGAGCCTCCTGTAACTGGACCACCTGGCCGCCTGCTGGAGCGTTAGTAGGAGCTGCAACGGCCATAGTAGTGTCCTCACCCTGATCTATAGTCCTATCTTAGCTACCACTAGGGCCAGCACCTGTATCTGATCCCATAGTCCTCGCAGGAATCATAGTCTGTTGTGTACGTGGTCGTACCACTCTATCCTACTGCTGTAGAGGCGGCGACTGTGGCTGCTGTGCCTGTGGCTGCTATCCTGGAGGAGGACCCAACCATGCCTGCTGCTGTGGCTGCGCCCTTGGAGGAATATGGCCCACTGGCGATGTGAATCTCAGAAATGGATGTGCAAGAAGCTGATCTCTGTATGCGGGAGTCACACCTGCATTTATAACCACTACCAAGTAATCCCACCGAGCTGGCGGTACTCGGGCATCTATCATGCTACACCCTCTATCTAGTACTCTCTGCCATCCCTTCTTATCTCATTGACGAATCGGGCATATGTACAATACTCGAGAGGTACATCCTGCGGCCTCCCGAACTAGCGCAACACACGTGTAACCAAGAATCACTCAATGACAGCAATAGTACGCCCTATCAGAGGGCGTGAACAGAACATGTATGAAAACTCATGGCGAGTGTCATCCCAGACCTTAGTAGCAGCCCATGGCCGCCATATGACTGCAGCCATGTAATCTATCTTCCCTCGCCACTGCTTTGTCTTACCTAGCGCGGGCTGGGTCATCTGACCGGCATACCTATAAATGTACGGCTCTAATGGTTTCCGTGTATCCTGGAAAATTGGCCTACATACGGGAAGGTGCTCCCAGGCCCAGATCTGCAGTATAACTACTCCTGCTGCCATAGTGCGGGCACCTCGATACGCTACCTCGTGCATCTCATGATACATTGGGCTAGTATACACTCGCCCCATCCGTATGTCACTGCAGGCACATCTAGCATCTTCTGGAGCATGATGCCCCAGCCACACTCCAAACCATGCTGACCACGATCAGGTACCAAGTGACAACTCAAAAACAGTGCTAGAATGACTGCCAATGGATGATCCTGGCCATAAGTATGTATCAAATCCTCCCAGGAGATAGCTTGGCCTAATACCAACTGATCCTGAAATATGGCCCTCAAGGCCTGTGTCCCATCTCTCAGCCGCGTGCAGTACTCGACACGAGCTCCATGGAACAGTACTCTCAGTATCCGGTATATGTCCTCCGAAGTCACAGTCATCTCTCCTAAAGGCAAGTGGAAGGTATTCGTCTCCGAATGGAAATGCTCGACCAAGGCACCAAGTAATCTGTGATTTACCCGAATATCGGGTACATCACGTAGATATGTCAGCCCCAATCCATCAATGTGGGCCCCATCAACATCTGATAATCTCTGCAATAGCTCACCCATAACAGGATGATGAGATCTAAAACCGATATTTGGGAGATCGACCTGCAACATAAAGGAACAAAATAGGATCAGTACCTCAACAATGATGATTTTCAAAGAAAAAGACAACACATGTAGCTACGAAATTACTCGACACATAGTTCAACTGGCTGACTCTGCGACGCAAGAAATTAACTTTTTTTCGCACTTTTGACTTTTCTCATGCGAGAAAACTATTTTCTCGCGCGAGGAACCTCTTCTGCAAGAAAGTTCGCACGAAGAAGAACCTTTTTGCGCACGAGATTCTAGAAATCTCGTGCCTCTCATGCTCAAACTTCGCGTGAGCTTTCATGAGGGGCCCACGTGAGGAAACCCCAAAGCGTGCGAAGAAACTGTTTCCTCGCATGAAGGGCGATTAGCCCCGGCGCGAGGAAACTGTTTCCTCGCGCGATACTTGGCAAAACTTGCCCAAAAAATGCTAAAACATGCTACTAACGATAAAAATGGAATTTTTTTTTGCAGAAATACAGGATCGTGTTACGAATACTCACAGGTGTGTCATACTCCGCGGGTCGGTTGTGTCATCTGGTGCACTCAAATTGATGCATATGTATGGGAATTCTCTCAATCTCAGCTGGAACTCTCGCCATCTCTAAAGTCAAAGGTGAATAATGATTTGAAAATGACCCCTCTAGGCCTTATATAGCCTTTGACCTAATTTTTCAAAGTGCTCTGTTTTCTGTGAAAATTGCACCCTTGGCTAATTGGACCGTTCTGGATCCATTTTCGTGATCGAAATCAAAATTTGACACTCCTAAGTAGCTCAAAATCGCATTTTAAAATTGTGGGACCGACGTGATCGGACGCCTGTGCAGTCACTCTTTTGATGCTGGTTCCTTGTCAGGTTTTTTCTCTGGTCATCATGTTCTCAGCTTCTGCAATCTTTTCATCAAAGTCAACTCTAGTCAATTCTAGTCAAATATGGTCAAACCTAATCAATAAGACCTCCCGATCACTCTAAAATGATTATGCTCTCTCTTTATCTATCTTTTTCTGCGATTTCTCGCTCTCATCTTTATGATGTGTCTTCTTTCGATTTCGCTCCCGAGGGGGCAGGATGATTGCATCATTGAACCTTTTTGCATTATTCTCGAATGAGTCTGAATCTAAAGTCCTTGTCGCTAGGGGCATCTCATCACTTGGGGCATATTCAGTTTTTCATACCTAACGGTCAAAATTGGATATTCCATGATCTTGAATCTCACATCTCGTCATCGATCTTGCTACGTATCTGAGCAATCCAACTTAGATCCTCAAGGATCACACTTCATTCTAGGAGACAATCCTAAATTGATTATCTTTTGAGACAGGTATTGGGGCAATCTAACCCTGGTTCCTGAAGGTTGAGCCTCGATCTGGGGACAGTCTTGTGAAAGACATCAATCTAACCAGTGTTCGGGTGATCTAACCTAAACATTGGGGGATTAAGCTTCATTCTGGAGAAGATTCTTGAAATCTCATTGGGTATTGGGGCAATCTAACCCTAATTCCTGAAAGTTACGCTTCGTTCTGAAGATAACTCTCAAAAAACTCTTTACACCGTTATCTAGGCAATCTAACCTGGATCTCAGAGGGCTTACCTTCGTGTTGGGGAAATCTAACCCCAATTCTGGAGATAGTCCTAGATCTTCATCAGCTCTCAGTGGACATTGGGGCAACCTAACCCCGATTCTGTTCTTCACTTCAGACTATTCTTT
>MU225460.1:1708807-1761574 GCA_018584345.1 Thuja plicata | reverse complement strand
ATTAGCATAATTTTCATTGGAATTGAACATTGTTTAGCTTTGATTTATGATCAATTTGTAGGAGCTAACAATTCAATTTTATGCTTTAAAAGCTTTCTAGATTCATTTGTTAATCAAATTCTAGCTTTAAAAACATTCATTCCTAGATTACAAGCATTTTCCTTTCTAGACTAGAAGCATTTCAATTTCTTAGATTAATTGCATTCTCATTCTTAGCTTAATTGCAAATTCATGCTTACACTAGTTGCATTTCATCTTCAATTTCATAGCTTAAATCATGTCTTAATTCATAGATAACAACAATTTCTCATAAATAGATGCATATTTCTCATAATTAATGGCTTTTCTTCATCTACTTGCACTATGAAATCCTTCATATTAGCAATGGTCAGGTTGTTGGCTCTCGTTCTGAGGGTAAACTGCAATAATCACATCTAATTAGGAGGCAACAGGTCGCTTCAATCACATTTGCAGAGCAAACAATTCATGTTTGTCTTTGTGAATTCATTGATTGTGTAAGGACTATGTTGTGTTTGTGTTGAACTGAGAGGTCCACATTCAGCATAAGACAAAGTCCTTATTGGTCAGCTACTTTCTTGGGCATGACAGAGCTAGTAGCCCCACTATCTACCATACAATTATGTACTAAATATTTCCCAATAATTAATGATACATAAAAGGGGGGTGGTTTTAGATTCCTACCTTGTATGACATCTAGCTTGGAGTTGCTACTTGAAGTCTCCCCCTTTTGATCAGTATTGACCAACACTGGCTTAACAACTTCACTTGTAACATTTTGAGGTGCTTCTCCTTCATCCATATTCTTCCTTAAGATCTCAGGTTGTCCTAGAATAGCCAAGGAGTCCCACATAGACATAGTGATATTTATCTTTTTCATATTGTCTACAATGTTGAAGGGCACTTCCATGGATACTCTTTGATGTGCCTTCACTATGGTAGGCTCAATATCTTTGGGAGATTGACCCTCTTTGATTGGAATGGTGGGAGCCTTCTTTAATATAGTAGGAGTAGAATATTGTGATGTCTTTGTAGATTTAGTAGCTTTTTATCCATTCTCAAGTCGTTCCATATCTTGGGCTCTCCTCTTTGACTGAGTGTTGGCCACAATTGAGGACTCACCATTCACTCCATTTAAATATTTTTGCTCCCAATTAAAGAGAGCAGTATCATTAGGTTGCATTTCCTGTTGAGGAACTAATCCACTAGAAGAGGCTTCAGATTTGGTGTGTGAAGCATTTTGAACAATTAATGCCTGATTCATCCACCCATTTGAGCATGTAGCCTGATTGTGGGGCTGATTGCAAGGAAAACACCACTCATTGTCTGATGCAATATTTTTATGACTTGTAACTATATCTCTTGTTGGATTTCTAGATTTAAGAGGTGTGGGATTATAAGGTTGAAATGACCTTTGATTAAAAAATTTCCTCTGACCTTGATAACTCCCTTGATATCGTGGCCTCTTTTGCTGATCGGGTTGTCCCTAATTTTGATATTGCTGGTTGGGAATTTGATTTTGTGGTTGAAAGGGTGGTCTATTACCTTGGTTATGCTTCTTTATGCTATTCAACTCATTTCTCATTGTCTGCAATAATTGTTTCATTTCTTGTTGACTACTTCTCAATTCAAGTAGCTCTTGGGAAGGGCTAACTTTGGATTCCTCATAGCTAGTGCTGGCTTGAGGTGTTACTATAGTGGGTATAGGAGTGTATGGAGGGATTCTCAAAGGCATATTGGGCTCAATTATAGGAAAAATAGGTATGAGTGGCCTTGGGGCTATCATGCCTACTTGGATTAAACAATTTTCAGCCCTGACTGCTATGTCAAAAGCTTGAGGTAATGAGGTTCCTCCCATGGATTGAATCATGAAAAAGATATTTCTATTGAGATTTTTCAAGAATTATAGGAAGGCATGGTCAGCTGAAGGTCTCATTGAAATAGGTATTCTATTCCATTTCTTGAGGAATCTATTATTGAAGTCTGTCATTTGTTCTTGAGGAGATCTCTTTATGGTTGTTAGTTTCTCAACCAAAGATAAGTAGTCTGATTTATCCTCAAAATATTTACTTAATGATTCTCCTAGTCTATCCCATGAATCAATTGAACCAACAAGATGAGCTCTAAACCATTCTAAGGCCTTACCTTTGAAAGAGGCTGCAAGTATCTTGGTAGCCACATCTTCTTCTGTGATATGATGCACACTGTAAATGATAGCCACATCTCTTATGTGCTCACAAGCTGTTTCTATCCTTCGCCTATGAAATCAGGTAGACTTTTGAGTGCTGCTAAGGGCACATCATGATGTTGAACAAATTTCAATGGAATCCCTTGATTAAAGGGCATAAAGGCAAATTTTCTGGCTATTATAGGAACTTTGACTTGCTGAGCAACAACTAAATGAGTTATATTTGGGCCAGGTAGTGGAGCTGAATCTGCTTGTAGTTTTCTAGTTAGAGATCTTCGTCTTATTCTGGAGTGAAAAGGAAAAGGTCTATTCAGAATAGTCCCAAGAGATAACTGAGGGGGGGGGGTGAATCAGTTATCTACAAGATTCAATTCTTTATCCAATTAAGTATAGAATATCATTAAGCATAAACACAACAAGATAAAACATATTATAACACAACAATTTTGGTTATGGGGAAACCCAAAATAGGTAAAAACCTCAGTGGGAATTAGCACCCACAAAGAACTGCACTAGTGTATAATGATCCCTATTAGAAGATCCTACAACCCTGTTAGGAGTTGATCTTTACAATGCATTAAGTACAGTGACCTGGTCAAAGGTTGGACACTGTTAGGAGTCTTTTACAAATAACCTTGTTAAAGGTGAGGACACACTGTCTATGAGCACACTTCTTAAATGATGAAGGCAAAAACCTTTTGTACAATAGATATACACTATATCTAATATTGAACTGTGAATTAGACCTACTGTCTTGATCAGTTCCAGTGAATTGTATACACTCTCTTCTTCTTCACATAGATCTTCAACTGATGAATGATATAGCTTTACTGGCCCAATACATTAAACATTTTGCTCTGCTTCTATTTCCACTTTTTCTCTCATGTCAATCACAAATGATCTACTATAAGTATCCTTCTCCAAAGATATGATCAATTCAGCTTGTAAAAAACTCTTCAACAACTTATTCATCAGCCAAACTAAGCATGCAACACAAATAGAGCCACACAACTCAAGTTGAGTAGATGCATCACTTCACACAGTCAGCTCCACCAAATCAACTCAAACTTCACTCCCTAGATGAAACATGTTAAGCACTCTTAACCAAACATTATGAACTCATAACACAACATGAATCCAAATACACATATCCAAATGATAGGCACAACTGAAGAAATAATATAAATACTATCGGCTGTTAATAAACAATCTCCTGAAACTGTAACTAGCAAATAGATCATCATAACTCAACTTCAACTGCACAACTGAATCTGTGTCTATGAACATAGTATAATGAACATGTCTACAACATAAAAATAACCGCGTAAGGTTCCAACATATCCATACTGAGAATTACATACATAACACTGCTGCATACTATATGTTTTCATCAATGAAAAACATAAAGTCAAAGGAAAATCTCCAATAATCTCCCCCTTTTGCATTGATGGAAACATATGATATGAAAAACACCATCAATCTAAGAGTATTCTTTCTTTTTACAATCTTCTCAATATCCTCAACAAAAACTCCCCTTAACTTCTGCATCTCTTTATACTACATTTGATTTTTCATGACTGTATACTCCCCTAGACTATATACTCCCCCTTTGACATCAATGGCAAAGGGTGCCAAAAATAAATAAGCATAGGTACTACTCCTAAGGTAGAGTAGTCAACCATTCATTAGTCACCAAGGACTAATGCATTTGCTACAAATTCTAATCAGACTCAGGAAATGGAATTACTCCCAGCTTCTCCCTGAGATACTCAAAATTATATTTTGGTAAAGGCTTTGTGAATATGTCTGCTAACTTTTCTTTAGTTCACATAATCCAACTTTACTTCTTTCTCTACAACTTTTTCTCTTAGAAAATGATATTTTATTTCAATATTTTTTGTCTTGGCATGCATCACAAGGTTCTTTTGCATATTGATAGTGCTAGCATTGTCACAATGAATTACATAATCAATGAACTCCAAAGTCTTTTATCATCTCCTTGATCCAAAAAATTGTAGAACAATTTAACACTGCTGCTACATACTCTTCTTCTGCTATTGACTGAGAAATACAATTCCGCTTCTTGCTTGTCCAAGTAACTAATCTGTTTCCAAGAAATAATTCTCTTCCTAAGGTACTCTTTCTGTCATCAACACAACCTTCCCAATCTGCATCTGTATATACATGAAGTTCTACATTCTCTGAGTTAGGATACCATAAACCATAGTTTATAGTCCCTTTTAAGTATCTGAATATTCTTTTTATTGTCATTAAGTGATTTTGTTTAGGTTCAGCTGCAAATCTTCCAACAATGCCAACTACATTAGAAATATCTGGTCTAGATTGAGTAAGACATATGATTTTTCCAATCATAGACTTGTATAGTGTCTTGTCAACTACTGTAGAATCATCATCTTTAGAAATCTTGCTTCCTGTTATCATGGGGGTGCTTACTGGCTTACAATCTTCCATCTTGAATTTCTTCAATATTTCTTTCACATACTTAGACTAATTAATGAATATACCTCTATCTGTCTGTTGTACATTTAATCCCAAAAAGTATTTGATAGGTCCAATCATGCTCATTTCAAACTCACTCTGCATCTCTTTAGAAAAATCTGCACTAAGCTTGTCATTACCACCAAAAATAATGTCATCAACAAAAATAGAAACAAGTAACAATCCTTCAGGTGTCTCTCTTATGAATAAGTTACAATCTGCTGCTCCTTTCTTGAATCCAATCTTCGTCAAGTAACCATCTAGTCTTTCATACCATGCTCTAGGAGCTTTCTTAAGTCCTTAGAGGGATTTATTTATTCTGCATACCATGTCAGGTCTGTCCAATAAACTAAATCCTTCAGACTGTTCTATGTAGACTTCTTCCTTCAAGTCACCATTCAAAAATGATGACTTAACATCCATCTAATGTACTCTAAAGTTCTTGAAGGTTGCATAAGCTAAATTTTTTTTTGTAGATTCCATTCTTCTCACAGGGGAAAATGTATCAGAGTAATCAATACCTTCTCTCTGCTCATATCCTTTACATACTAGTCTTGCTTTGTTTCTTACCATTGTACCATCTTCATTCATCTTGTTTCTGAATATCCACTTGGTTCCAATCACATTTTTGTCACAAGGTCTAGTTACCAATTCCCATGTGTCATTCTTAATTATCTGATCTAACTCTTCTTTCATTGCTTTCTTCCAATCTGAATCATTACATGCTTTTTCAACACTTAAAGGTTCAATTTGTGAAAGTAAACATACCTCTTCATCAACTGTTAAACCTTTTTCTCTAGATCTTGTCATAAATTTACTGCTCTGATCTCAAATTATATCTACTTTTGAATGGTATTTATATGTGAATTTTGGAGCTTTAGGTATGACATTCTCATCTGTTACCTATGATTCCTCTTCACTTGGTTCAAGGCCATTGCATGATACATCAATGATGTCAAACATTTCTTCAATAACTGTTTCTTTACTGATAGGTCTTGGTTCATCTTTAATCATAGGTTCATAATCATAGTATCTCTCTTGAATCATAAACTTCTCATCAATCTTCACATGTGTACTTTCAATTATTTTCTTCAATCTCAAGTTAAAACATCTATAAGCTTTTCTTTTGGTAGAGTAACCAAGAAAAATATGTTAATCTCTTCTAGCATCAAACTTTCCAACACCATCATCTCTCTTGATGTAACACTTTCTTCCAAATATTCTGAAGTATTTTACTGTAGGTACATTCCCAAACCAAAGTTCATAAGGTGTCTTGTCTGTGCTTGGCCTTAATTGAATTCCATTGATAGTATAGACTGTTGTATTGACTACTTCTCTCCAATAGGTGTGTGCAACTTTTCCTTCAATCATGATAGTTTGTGCTATGTCAAGTATGATCCTATTTCTTCTTTCAACAATTACATTCTGCTAAAGGGTTCTAGGTGCACTTAGCTGTCTTTTGATCCCATGTTCTTCTCAATACTCAAAATTTGTTAGAGGTGAATTCTCATCCTCTATCTAAACTTAGACATTTTATCTTTAATCCAGACTCATTTTCAACTTTAGCTTTGAATGTTTTGAACTTCTCAAATGCTTCATATTTATCTTTTAAGAACGCAACCCACATAATTCTGGAATAATCATCAACAATCAAAATAAAGTACCTTTCTCCATAGAATGATCTTGTTTGAGTAGGTCCACATAAGTATGTATGCACTAGATCCAATTTGTTTTTTTTTCTGAGTTCTGTTTACTTCTGAATGAGTTCCTTACATGCTTTCCCATCACACATTGTCTGCACATAGTATCAACTGGTCTTGCAATACTAGGAAGGTATCTTACTTCCTTTACATTTATTATCTTTACTATGTAATCAAAATTGATACGACATAGTATTTTATGCCATAACCAACTGTCATCTACTTTTGCAACAAAACAACTTGCTTCCGAATTGAGCTGAAAAACATAACCTTTAGTCTTTGAACCTGATGCAATCATAACTCCTTCTTTGTTATTAATGATGCACTTGTTGTTTTTGAATTCCAACTGATATCCTTTGTTAAGCAACTGTCCAACACTTAGTAGGTTATGATGTAAACCATCAACATATAGAACATCATCAATGTTGTTCTTTCCATCTAAAGTGATAGCTCCTCTACCTATGATAGGCTTAGGAGTGTTGTCTCCAAATCTAACCATACCACCTGTGTACTTATCCAGATGTACAAATTTATCTTTGTCTCTTGTCATGTGATGTGAACACCCATTGTCAATGATCTAGTTTATTCTGATGTCTTCTTGGGAAATTAATGCCAACTCTTGTGCTTTCTTTTCATATTCAATGTCCATTTCATCAAACATTTTTTCCATATCTTCAATTTCAATGAATCCGATTTCATCTTCTCCTGAATCTTCATCTGTCACTCCATCTTCAACATAGTAGCAGTCCTTTGTATATTTAGGCTTGTAATTGGTTTTTTACTTCTTGACTCTTGTAGGGCACTTAGATGCAAACTGACCAACCTTGTTGCATGAAAAGAATTTGAATGGTAACTTTCCTTCATATTTTCCTTTTCCTTTTCTTTCTTTCTTAGTGATCATAGCAATGAATTCTTCTAGTTCTTTATCCTCATCTTCATTCTCAAAATTACCATAAGTGTTCAAAGATTCCTTACCATGGACTGAGGCTTTGAAGGCTGTTTCAATTTTAGGTTCTGTCTTCAATTTTGATATCTCAAATGCTGAAATTTTTCTGATCAAGGTCTCTCTCTTGAAGTCTTTTGAAAATTGCATATTATCATCTAAGATGTTTATCTTTCTCTCATAATCTATTGTTAGTGTAGACATTAGTTTATCCATTATGTCTTTCTCTGAAATTTCTCCACCATTGTTTCTGATTCCTGAAGATGCTTCATTAATCCTTTGATTTTATGCTCTGATGTTTTCTTCAGGTAGCATCTCTAAATTGTTATATCTTTTCTTCCATGTCTTTCTGCGCATAGTATTTTCTTGTATATCTCCTTCAAACATGTCTTCTAGATACTTCCATATTGTCTAGGCTCTATCTACTTTCTTAATCTCAGAAAACTCACTGTCAGATAAGGCACTTATAAGGGCTTCTTTGGAAATTGCATTTTGGGTGAATACTTCCTTTTTCTTAATAGTACAATCTTCTTCTACAAGATCTTTTAAAGAAGGAACATCAACATTTTGAGTAGCTACTTCATAAATCTCAAAACTAATGCACTGCAAGTGTGTTATCATTTTTTCTTCCAGTCAAGATAATTCTCTCCATCAAAACTTTCTCTCCAAGGCACTTGGCTTTGATACCAATTGTTAGGAATAGTCTCAAGAGATAATTGAGAGGGGGGGGGGGGGGGGGTGAATCAGTTATCTACCAGATTCAATTCTTTATCCAATTAAGTATAGAATATCATTAAGCACAAACACAACAAGATAACACAGATTATAACACAACAATTTTGGTTACGGGGAAACCTAAAATAGGTAAAAACCCTAGTGGGAATTAGCACCCACAAATAATTGCACTAGTGTATAATGATCCCTATTAGAAGATCCTACAACCCTGTTAGGAGTTGATCTTTACAATGCATTAAGTACAGTGACCTGGTCAAAGGTCAGACCCTGTTAGGAGTATTTTACAAATAACCTTGTTAAAGGTGATGACACACTGTTTGTGAACACACTTCTGAAATGATGAAGGTTGCAACCTTCTGTACAATAGATATACACTATATCTGATATTGAACTTTGAATTAGACCTACTATCTTGATCAGTTCCAGTGAATTGTATACACTCTCTACTTCTTGAAATAGACCTTCAATTGATGAATGATATAGCTTTACTAGCCCAATACCTCAAACATTCATCTATGCTTTTGTTTCCACTTTTTCTCTCATGTCAATCAAAAATGATCTGCTATAAGTATCCTCCTCAAAGATATGATCAAGTCAGCTTGTAAAAACCTATTCAACAACTTCTTCATCGACCAAAGTAAGCATGCAACACAAATAGAACCACACAACTCAAGATGAGTAGACACATCGCTTCACACATTAGACTCCACCAAATTAAATCAAACTTCACTCCCTAAATGAAACATATTAATCATTCTTAACCAAACATTATAAACTCATAACACAACATAAATCCAAACACGCATATCCAAATGATAGGTGCAACTGAAGAAACAATATAAATACTGTCGACTCTTAATAAAAAATCTCCTAAAACTATAACTGGAAAATAGATCATCATAACTCAACTTCAACTGCACAATTGAATCTGTGTCTATGGACAGAGCATAATGAACATGTCTACAACATAAAAATAACCGCGCAAGGCTCCAACATATCCATATTGAGAATTACATATAGGACACTGCTGCATACTATATGTTTTCATCAATGACAAACATACAGTCAAAGACAAATCTCCAACAAGGTCTTCTTTCTGATGTAGGTGGTGTAGAATGTGCCCTCCTTGTAGGGGATGTTCTATGAGATGCTCTACAATAATTCCTTGTCAGGGGAAGTTGTAAGAACTCAGAAGGCTTTGAGCTTCTTGTCTCAAATTTTCTCATAAACTTTGAACATGACTAGATCTTCTGTTCTTTACACCAATGGAGCCGCCAGATATGCTTTTGAAGAAAATATCTTGAGGTCAGTTCTATGCAGTCAGAATATCAAAGATAACATATATTTGAATATGAACTTCTTTTGTGGTCCCATCGGGCGTGCCAGAATTGCTATACACTAAATTTTGCACCCTATTCAAGCTCTCATAGTCTTGATAATCTAGTATAACATGGGAATCACTTCAAGGTTGTGGGACCTTTGCTAACTAAAGTGAACCCTCTGGGTTCTAGGTTAGTTCCTCTTGGATAATCACCTTATTTTCTCTTTGGACATGAAAAGTAAACTTGGAAGGGAAAGGGATAGAAGGAGAACTAAAGGGAAATGCCTAAAAAGAAAACTTAACCTACTAGGTGATGTACTGAAGGTAACATGAATCACAATATAATGACCAAGAATTAACATGAAATCCCTGAATTATGACAACTAGAACTTCATAGATAGGTTTGCAAAAATGTTTCATAGAGAGGTCTGAGGTGAAACTATTGGAGGAAAGAGACAATTTCACAGAAATAGCTTCAAAGAAGTAGACACAGAATATGACCTGCAAACATACATCCACTCCATCAAATAGGTACATGAATGAGACAAGATAGCTAGGAATGAAAAAAATTCACAAAACTAACCTTATCAGATCACCTACAATAGTACACAAAGATTCATAAAAGAAGGAAAACTTAAGATAATCCATAAATTTCTTCAATAGTCAATCAATATATCATTCTTCAAAAATAATTCCAACCATATGAAAAATTGAGGGCAGGAAAAATGCCACAGAAAGTCTTGCATAAGCTTGGAAAATTGAGAATTATAGACTATCAAAAGTTGAAGGACAAAGAAAACTGTCTCAGAAAACTCTTACATATCTCAAAAACTAACTAGAAAAGAACCAAAAACAACTTATATACAACCTCCCCTGGCACACATGCTCAGTAGTCAATCCAATTCTCAGAAATTAGGGTTACAATAGATTTCATAAACAATACAAAAACCCTAATACTGTCAATTATTCTCATCAATGCATCGTAGAAATATTTGAGAAGATCAGATATATCTTGAAAGTCACTCCCATCACCATAAATATGATGAGAGAAGTCGGCTCGACTCATCTCTCTATCTGCAACTTGAAAGATCATACCACCGCCATAGACTCTAAGATCAAATCTTTTGAATATTTGAATATTTAAATGTAACGGTCATAGGTAGCATGGGATGCTCGATCAATGGCCCAAATGAAGACTTGTTTTCCTATTTAAAACATGTTTGTCGATCTCCTTTTCTTTATCTTTAATCTATCTTTGAAATCAGATCTTATTTAGCCATGTGGCATGCTATCACGCACTCACAACATCAACCAAGCATTGAAAACTTCCTCTATGAGTGAGAGATGGAATGAAATTCCTTGCTGTTTGAAGTTTCAACCTGCACGAGTGAGTGACAAAGCTATTCTTTTGATGAGTCACCTACTCACAATATCTTTTTGATTTGGTCTCTAACCTGTGCAAGTGAGTGACTAAGCCTTTCTTTTTATTAGTCACATACTTGCAACATATTTTGATTTAATGCTTATCTTGTGTGAGTGAACAATGAAGCACAAATCCTTTGGTTGCACACTCGCGAGCTCAAAGACTTGAAGTAAATTTTCCTGGCTAGTGAGCGATGACATCCATTTCCTTTGATCGCACACTTGTGAGCTCAAAAACTTGAAGTGAATTTTCCTGGCGAGTGAGAGATGACATTTCATCTTGCAATAGAGACCTTGTCACACACTTGCACAACAAAAATGTTAAGTGAATAGCTCATTGAGTGAGCGACAAGCATAAAATTCATTTGCTCACACACTTGCAAACAAAAAGGCTTGAAGTGAAAACTTATGGCAAGTGAGCGATGACATCCTTTTCCCACTCTCGAGCTAGAAGGTAACATTAGCAAAACCATCACGACTGCATGACCACATGATAATCTGTTCACCCACCCACTCACAAATCTAAATGACCTTGTAACAAATATAACACGATTGCACGACTGCATGACTACTCATTATAACTTCAACACGACTGTGCGACTAAGAGACTAAAGGATGATTTGAAAAGTGCACATGTTTAAGGGATCACGTAAGCTACTTAGAAAAGGTAACAAGGAAAAATAACAAGTCTTAGAGAACTAGGGTTTTTCTCAAATTGCTTAGGGTCTTAATCATCACCTAGGTTATTTCTTAGACAAGAGCAAACCAAAGATTTATAAAATTGCAGAGGAAGAAGAATAAGAATAGGAAGAACACAAAAACATAAAATCTGGGCTCTACCCTCGTGGGAGCCACAATTTCTCCACTTGTAGCCAGAATTGTCATGTAATAGAAAATTTTGGGTAACAGTTACTCTATCGGGTTCCACTTGTAAACTATGTCATCGGTTTACATTGTAACCTGCTCTGTTGGTGAAGACTATTTTCAGTGACCTCTACAAAATTGTTGTGTCAGGTTGCACTCCAAAACTGTCTTTCGGTGTTGGTGTTACTGACAATTGAATAATATTTTCCTTTGCATACTAAAGGAAAAATATGTCATCAATCTCCCCCTTTGACATTAGTATAAAAAACTGATATGTGCAAAAATAAAATGTTTAGTATATACACCATGTGTTTACATTTTCATTATTTATCAATGTGAATCCCCTATGTGCCTCAGTATAGTATAAGTACATACACTTTGACTTTATACTATTTCCCCTTTTCACCTTATCAAGTCCCTCTTTGACACATATTAATTCCCCCTTTATCATATCATTCTCCCCCTTTTTTGATAGTAAGGGAAAATGTGTAATTACTTACAACTTGTCAAAAATGTGACAATGAGAGTTCTTCATGTCTTCCATCATTTTCTCCCATTTCTCCTGAAGGTGTTCAAGGGTCATGATCTCCAATGTGATCCTTGCATGCATATCATATATTCTCTCTATCATTGAAATTTTAGGGGTGGCAATCGGTGTGCTTGCTGATGTCATATGCTATTGTAGTAATGTTAGATTTGGTAGGAGTAGAGCCTGTAGCTCGGTTACCTCATCTATGAACTTTGTTTTTGCCTCTAAAATCTCTAGTCTCAACCTTTTAGCTTCAATGATATTTTCATAATGCAACTTTATTGCATTGTCAGTGGTTGTTAGACTTTGTGCACTAGAATTTAGATATGCATCTATTTGTGCAATCTTTTCACTATTTTCCTTAGTGAATTTCTCTAAAGTGCATAACTTTTGAACTAAGGCTATAGCTTCTGAAATGATTGGTTCTAATTTAGTGACTAGTTTAGCTTTACCTTATTTTCGGCCACTTCTTGGCTGATTTTATCTACTAACTTGTATTGGTATTTCTTCTTTTCTCATTCTTCTATTGCCTTTTCTACATCCAAATTCTGTGAGGTGATGGATTCAGTAAGAATGACCAATTGATCAATGATAGAAGCATTTTGATCAATTTTTGTATCAGGTACAATCTGCATAAGTATTTCTTTGGTTGTCTCAATTACCTGGGAGTCTTTATGCTCCTTTTTGAGCTTATCTTGAATATCTTTCCGCTGACATATCTGTCCATACTTGATGAGAGATTCATAATCTAGTTTTTTTGGATCACATTTTGGTATCTCTATAATCTCATCAAGTGTTACCTCTAATTTTTTCTTTTTGTTGTTGTTGTTGTTCTTCTTTGAGAGTGTTGTGGAGGCACCTATATGTAGTACCATAGCAAGTTTTTCTACTTGGTCTGATGTGCTTGATGAAGGCTTTGGGGGTGTTGTGCCTTTTTCCTCCTGCTCGGTATCTTCCTATTGGTTGGGAGTGGATGTCTCCATATCAACCTTAGGTTTATTTGTAGCATCTCCTTCGGTATCCTTAGGAGTGGCATCACCTTTTTCTCCTAGCTCTTCATCTGTTCCTTTCTATGATCCATCTGTTATATTTTTGTCTCCATCTTTATTCTGTTCATCAGTTGTGTTTTTCGGTTCATCATCACCCTTATCCTCAGGTATGCTTGCATCAGGCTTGGGGGACTTCTCCTTTTCTGAGATGATATTGATAGCTTGTATCAATAGTGGCATTTGGCTTGGTATATTCACCTGTGCAACATCCTCTATTGTGTCCTTTTCCTTGGGCTGGTTAGAGGTAATATTGATATCCTCATTTTCCTTTACTTCCTCTGCAAGATCCTCGATGATATGTAATATTGTCACATCTTGGAGCGTGACATCGATTGAATCCTTTAATGAGTCCAAGATCTGAGGAATGTCATCCATTTCTTTACTAGCTTCCGTGTTTAATTTAATTTGATTTTCATCCTCAACATCATTTATCAGAATGTGCTTTGGGCTTGGTATAGCCTTATTTCTTTATTGTGAGGTTTGTCGATGTGTTCTGATGCTCTCTTGGGGCTTGTATCTTTTTTAGGTACATCGAGTATTTTCTCCAAGCATCCTCACTTTCTTTTTCAAGCTCAATTAGGTTTCCATGTAACACTTTGTAGGCTCTCAATTTTGGTGAGAAATTCTTCGAGTGTAACTTCATCATTTCTTCAATTTCCTCCATTTTGGACTCGGCTAGCATAACAGAAACTAGGACTCTTTCCCTTATCTATTTCTTAGAATGTAATGCAAATTTCCACCTTGATGAAATTATGTCTAGAATTTCTTGTGGCATTTTACCTTCAAATTGTATTGGTACATACTTGAATATACACATTGTTGTGATGATTGCCTCCTCTATCTTATTTTGATCCTCGGGATTTAGAGTTAGCCATTTTCTAATATCAGGGTCACTTAATGAACCTCTCTTGATGGTAGATGCACATACCTCATCAATTGTAGTAGGAAGTTGGTTCTTAACATGTTTTTCTTCCTATTCAGTTTCTTCTATATCTTCCTTACTTATGATTAGTCTTCTTCTTTTCATTGGTTCCCATTTCTCGGTTTGAGCCTTTCTCTTATAAGTCCTCACTTTTCCTTTCTTTACCGGTGATGAGCTTGCATCTTTAGTTGTCTAACTTCTAATCTGAGATGCAATAGTAGTCCTTGGTTTCTTAGTAGGTGGTGGTGGTAGTGCATCAGACTCTATAGATTTGGAGTCATTCAATTTCTCTTCTTCACCGATGGGTGACTATCCCTCGGTGTCATCCTTTTGTTCTAACTCTTCATCATTTACCGACAACTTCTTATTGAGCATCTTTACCATTTTATCTTTCTTTCCTTCAATTTTATTCATAACTAAGCCTATTTTATTCTTTCCTTGGCTTCCTCATAGGTTCCAAACCTTGGTTGTGACTTGTCGAATGGTTCATTTAACAATTCTTCAATGGCATTGGCTTCTTGATCTATGTTGATCTCATAGTCAAGTGGATCTAACCATGCTATCCTTGGTACAAATAGTTTGATAAAGGTGTTATCAGTGTCCACCATAAAGAAAATATCAGTCTTATACTTTTCTACCAATTTTTCTGGTATCCTCATTCTTTTCTTCATTTTGTCCTTAAATCTAGTGAAGTATTCATCCATAACTGATGTGAAGTTTTCACCTAGTGACTTGATGAATTCACTGATTTGATTTGTCACTGGTCGTGTAGTGTCCCAGTTGACTTTACTGATAGATGGAAAGATGTCTTGGAAGTAGAAAAATATGCACATTAAAAGTGATCCAAACTTACATGAATTAGACTTTTCAGACCTGATTGTTCTCATCTAATTGCTTCAGTAGGAGTTCTTATAAATCCAACATTAGACCCTTCTTTACAATCTTGTGGGTAGTGTCAACTGCTCCACATGCAATACTGTTCATCCTGCTGGCTTGGAAAATATTTTAGCCTAGCACACAAGCTCCAAATTTCATTTCTAGATCCTTGATGGAATTCACTTTCAATCCTCTGTCATCCCATTCTACACCTCTCATCTTCTCAATCTCAGGATGAGAATGGTGTTTTAGTGCCTTGGCCTTTTCAGTTATAGGATAACTGGTAACAATGTGTATCACATCCTTGGTGATCAGTTTTGGCTCATCTAGCCACATCTTTCGGTCATGCACTCTGCTTAGCACAACCTGGATCCACTCGGTTTTAAATTCCTTTGGAAACATTAGGGCATTTGTGAGCCCTTTCACCTCGATGTTTTTATGTTCATCCTTGATTGTTCCATCTATGCAAAGATTCTTGTAAGGTTTCTCAACCTCAAGATCTCCTATCTCAACGATCTTGCAATGTATGTATGATCAGACATCCTCAATCAGTAAAACCCTAGGTGAAATTCCTAAAAATGCTCCAACATCATCAGGCTATGAGGCAACCTCTAGACAGATTTTTTATTTTTGTTCCTCACACGTAGTGTTCTTAATTAGGTTGACCTTAATTTCCTTAGCGTTCTTGATCTTTGTTACACGAGATGTGGTTGCCATAGTTTCTAAAATTTAGGGCTTTTCCCGTAAAATAAACAGTGAGCTCGGTGATATTACTTGCTTATCCTTCTATAGCTGTTGAAGAATCTAGTTGAATGTTGTGAATCTACTACTTAAACACTTCTACAATCTGGTCTCTCTTTTCTCTGCTTCTTTTCTCTAAATAGCTGGTGAGTGAAATGAAGTCTCTGTCATCCTTTTATAGACAGTGCCCTAAGTGGCACATTTAATGCTTCAACTACTTGTCAGGTGTTGAAAATGGAGTCGTTCAAAAAGCGCACACACTTCATTCTTGGTGAGAATGCGATGCTTAGGGTAGGTGTCAACTCATTTGAATTTTCACATGTTCACTAACAAATCTCAGTATATAGCGAAGACAACATTGTCTTTTTACACGATTACTGATGGATCTCGGTTTGCACTAGAACCTTATCTTTTTATATGTTAATCGACGATTCTCAGTAAGTATTGATAACTTAGCTTTGTATGTACACTGATGCATTGCAGTATGCATTGACCGACAAGATTGAATTCACAAATTCATATCAAGAAATACCATAGTGCATGCTTATTCATGCTTGTTTGGAATTTCATCAATGTATAATGAAACTGATGTAAAGTATAACTTAGTATAATGTAGTTCCATACTTGTTCTGCTTAGGTGGGGTTGGTGATGTCACCAGATCCATTGGATAAGGTGTCATGAATTGCAGTTCTTGGTCCAACTTCATCAGTGTTTGTAGCTTTCCTCCACATTTTGTTTCTCATCCTTCTGATATCTTCAATGGTGTTTCCATTGGAAAAAGTGCTTGTCTCTGTCACTCGATCTCTATAGTCCTTGCTTAGATGACCGACCCTATGATAGTGTAAGCATACCATTCTAGGGTTAGTCCATCTTCTATACTTTCTTGTCCATTTCCTCATGCAGTTTGCAACTATATGACCAAATCTACCACATGTTGTGTAGTTTTCCCATGTGTTGTAATCCCAAACATATGAGTTACCGACTCTTTTCGGTTGATAAGCATTTTCTTGATCTTTTGGCTTCCATGCTTGCTTTCTCTTTTTCCTGCATTCAAGAGATGTGTGCCCATGCATTTTGCAAGGACAATATTTTTCCATGTAGGTTTCCTTCCTTGGTTTTTCCACCTTAGATTTACATTCATATTCTTTATGTCCTTTCTTGTTACAGTTATAACAATTTCCTATGAATGAAGAATTGGATTTAGGAATACCTTTAGTTTTACTTCTGCAAACATTAGATGTGTGGCATGGTTTTCCACAATGATTGCATGAATTCTTTCTTGGTCTTGGATTTGTGTAGACATCTTTTGGATCAGCTTGGTATGGTGATTCTCCTTTCTTGGTATACCATAGTCCAATATTGTTGTTGACTCTTCTTTGTCCATCCAGAAAATCACCCATCCTATTTTTACTTTCTTTAGCTCTCTTAATCATATCAATGTGTTGTTGCTGAATTCTTACTTCATGCTTCAATTTTTCATTTTCTTCTCTTAGCTCACCAATAGCTTCTATTTTCTCAATGAGTTCTATGTTCATTCTGTTTGCCTCCTGACTCATAAGAATAATCTGATTGGTGATCTCATGATGATATTCAGTAAGTCTTTGTATTTATGACTCTTTCTCTTTTAGCTTTTTAGTGATCTTCCTTCTGTCATCAATAGCTAATGTTCTTTATTTCTTAGCTTGTCTAGCATTGTTCATGAAATCAATCATCCTTACTATCTGTGTCTCTTGACCGATTTGCAGTATCTTTACTTGCTCTGTCGTATTTTGATTGCTTTCATTCAGACTTGTGATGCTACCTTTAGATGTGTCTGATGCTTTGCTAGATGTAGATCCTAATGACTCAAATAAATTAGGTATCTCTTCTTCATGATAATCTATTTCATTACAGCGAGATGCCATAACCTTCTTTCATCCAGTAGTTCTCTCATCTTGATTCTTTCTTATTTTTATTGATCATAGAAGATCTGTATCTCTAACTTCTGATTCTCAATACCTTTATCTCTCTTATACCTTTCCATTGTATGATCTTTTCTCTCAAGTATTTTAAACTTTTCCAAATAAGAGATCTAGCTCTGATACCAATTGTTGGAAATAATGGAATGGTGTGTACTCAGAGGGGAGGGGTGAATTAGTATCCTAATTTTTTTTTTCAATTAACCTTTATCCTTTATGTAATCAATTACTTGTATTACTGACCATCTATGTTATTCTATCTTTATGCATGTAATATCAATTCATAAAATAAATTACATGTAAACATTCATAGAAATATTTATGAAATGTATTGATACATGATACAAGATTTGGTAACACAGAAAACCCCTGTTAGAAGGTAAAAATGACGGTGGGGATAAAACCCACAAAAACTTCACTATCTACAAAATGGAAGGGGCCGGTTAAGGCTTACAAGTTTGATCACTTCTAATGATCTTACCTTGTTAGGAGTAACATGTAGAGACTGGTTAAGGTCTACTCTATTAAGAGATTTAGCAACATTGTTTAGTGTGAACTCGGTTAAGAGGTTTACAAAAGGACTGTTAAATCCACCTTCTCAAAGGATTTCTTCTATTTTCTAAAGTTGTTAGAATGTAGTAAAAAATATTCATTGACCTGAGTATATGCAATCTAGAATTTATGAATACAGATCCAATAAAGTTCACATATACAATTATCACCTATAGTGATTAATCAATACCATTATTCTTCTTGGTAGCCTTGAATCTGGTTCTTGATAACCTATTTCAACTTTTCATGTTCTTATGCTTGAAACTCTTAGTCTGATCCATAGATGTTCTCCTTGGCTACAATCATCATCACATCATTTTGTTTTGATTGATTGCACATATATTTATACATTAGATTGATCTATTTTAGTTTCACGTATTACAAAGATAACTCTATGATCAAAGGTTTACAAATTGACCTTGATCTCCTAGTTTGCATGTTTCTAATCAGTTAGACTGATTAAAACAATTACAATTACATTGCTTGTCCCTCAAGAAATGGATTTAAAGAAAATCAAAAAGCTAAATATAAAATACAAGTGTTTTATTTGATGTGTAAGTCAGATCCACATTTCTCAGGATATAACTGCCTCTAGGTAGACTGGTGCTTGGTTTTCTCTTTAGTCTGGCTCTCGGTGTTCCTTTGTGAACTATCTGTTGGGTTCCCTTGTTGTTTGATATGTCAGGTTCCTCTGTCGAGTTACTCTGTTGAGTTCCACTTGTAAACTATTTCGTCAGTTTACATTGTAACCTGCTCTGTCAGTGAAGACTAGTTTTGGTGACCTCTGAAAACTGTTGTGTCGGGTCACACTCCAAAACTGTCTTTCGGTGTTGGTGTTACCGATGGTTCAAAACTGTTTTCCTTTGCATACTAATGGAAAAATATGTCATCACATACATTAGACAATGACTACTATTCAATGTATTAGCAGAGATGATGTTGAGGACCTGTCATAATAAAGGTTAGAAAGGAGTGGAAATGCAGAGAAATCACAGTAAAGAAGCAATATAAAGGATTGGAGACCTTGATGAAAAATGAAGTGAGAAAGGGTGGACAGTGAGAAGTAAGATTCCTTAGCTACAGGTCCATTAGAATTTCATGAGTACCTATGTAAAAAAATAATTTGAATGAGCTGGAAAGATAGTAAGGTGAATATATGCCATCTCAATAGTTAACTAGGTTGAATCAGTAATCAAGAAAGTTTGGAGATAATTCTCTTCCTAGCACAAATTCAGTGATTTTTATGATGTAGAACAATAATCTTCAAAGAATGCCTGAAACTATGCGTGCATGAATGAGATTTTATAATCCAAAATATGGTATTTCATGGCAAGTGCATTCAATGATACTGATGTTACTCTAGTGAACTAAGCATCTAAAATAAATACCAAGTGGGAAATGACCAAGTAACAAGGATAGGTCATTGATGACAACTTCATTGCATGAGGGAGAAATGGTTGACTGACATGATAGTAGAGAGTAAATATTGGTAAAAATAGTTCCAATAGAGTAATTTAAATAAGATAGCCCTATGGATGCCAAAAATGAGGTTATATGAAATAGCATTTGTGTTCAGATGAAGATCAATATGAAGCTTTACTTATGCAAAAAAACTATTCATCATGATGAATGGAGGTCGCTACTCTCTATGTCAAATGAATGGCACTGTGTGAGGAGAAACCTTTCTTCTAAAAGAATTCATTGATACATCTAAGGTAGAAACAATGTAAAAGGGATGCTAGAGGTACTATAGTCATGAAAAAGGGATAAGAGATGAAAAGTTGCATTTAGAAAAATAGTAAGGAACAATCATGTCAATATAAAGATAAGAAGAGCCAAATAATGATAAAGGTCACAATGATCTTTATGTTTGAGGACATAAATCCATCAATATAATATGCTCAATACCGCAAGACAAAGCTCATCTAGCAACAATTGATATAACATTCACAGTCACATTAGGTTGTTGAAGCAACATATAATAAGTTATATATAACAAGTGCTCAAGAGAGCCAATGGAAAACACAATGTTGTTAAATATGAGATTAATAATGTTCAATTTTAAAGATGATATTCATGGGGTTTTCATAACTAATTTTCAAGACCATGAATAAGATAGCATATTGGACACAAGATCATATTGAACAAAGTCATGAATGGTTTGAAAGAAGCAAATTGTACTCATAAAGAAGAGAGTATCAAAGAACATTGAATGTATTGATGGTGACTATGTGGAAAAATAAACAGTGATGAAGAAGGAATTCTTTGCAAGATCAGTAGACATAAATAGGGTTCCATTATTCAAAGATAGTGCCATAAGCTCTTCCTGACAATAACATGAGCTAAATGACATCAAAACTTACCAAATATATCCTTATAAAAGTGATCTCAGAAGGCATGGAATTTATTAGGTCATGGTGATATGATGAGGTATAAGAAAGTGATATCAGATCAAAGCCATTTGTGACCTACACATGCTGTCTCTTAGTGTTGAAGACCAAAGGATTATTCAAGATAGTGATTTCACTGAAGATCCCAAGTCACATAAAGCAGTGAGAAAGGAATTCACCAAAGATCAGTGGGAATGTAACTTTTAATGCTAAAGTTGATAAAAAAACAACATGATGGAAGTTCAAGAAAACAAGATGTTAGGGGTATTCAAGTATTTATGGCAGAGATGAGGTTCATTAAAGACATCTTTCTAGTGTTCTTTCTCTTGTACAAAATATTCACCACTTAAGGTGGATGTAATGACTACTCATCAAGTTAGTGGACATCATGGACAATGACCATGTTATCAAAATTTTCACTTCTTCAGGTAGATAAGATCATTCTAGAAGGATGAGTGACTGTCACACTCCTAGTGAAATTTATGTAGGAGCATCTTGGGTCATTGGCAATCCTGCATAACCAAAAAGATGTTTTCTTACAATTCTTTAACTTGTTCTTTGTCGCTCGGGTTCTGCTGCTCGGGCATGCTTGTTTCTGTCACTCGGGTTCTGTTACTCGGGCATGCTTAGTTCTGCTGCTCGGGTCCTGTTGCTCGGGCATGCCTATTTATTTTCCTATTTCTTGGGTTTCTCTTTTGACGCTTAGGTTTTGTTTTCCTGTTGTTCAGGGTGTTCTTTTCCCAAGTCTCTCTATTGCTCGGTCATGCTTTACCCAAGATGGTTATTTTTGGAGTTGGATCTGGTGGCCAACTTCTCAGTCAACTTTGATGGCTTAATTAATTTGGGGTCTCTCATTGGGATATGTGTGGACCTAAATCTGGGTCTCACTTATGGAATTGAGAGATGACCTCTCTCTTGTCGGTCTCTTGTATATATTTCCTTCTATGTTCTTAGTTAAAGTAGTTCAGTCAGAAGTAGCAGTGCTAGAATAAGATTTAGATTATCTATAAGCAGGTTTGTGACCTCGCATATATGAGAATCATATTGTAATTCATTGAATATCTGGCCAAATAGGAAAGGCCTTGCAACCCGACAGGTAATGAGTTTGACCAAGTTAATATAAAGGATCTCTATGTTTTCTTCTCTCATTATGTTGTTTGGTTTCCGCATTGGTTTTGCAAGGTGGTTTGATGCTTGGGAGTTCCTTTTGGCCCCGTCTCCTTACCCTCCTTGAATTAGGTGGTATCAGAGCATTGGTGAGATATAAGTTCCTTCTTGTAAATCCTAACCCTAGTTGGTATTTTTGTGGGGTAGAAGATTACGATCTAACCTACAATTGCAAAGGGATTCAAGATGGTTCGGTGAGAGGAAATGCAGATCCAGGTCTAGCAGATATGCTTAGACAAATGACTACTAGATTGGAAGCTATTGAGATAGCCCAACGCAGAGGAAGACATATTGATGATGTTAGTAATGATGAAATTAAAGAGGTACAAGGTGAAGCTGCACCTGCACTTGTGAATAATCAGGAAGAAGAGCGATTCCTGAGAGCCTTGACAAGTTTGAAATCCACACCTCATTTTAATCCTCCTGAGTATAGTGGAAAATTGGATTCTGATGAATTTATTGACTGGATAACAGAGATAGAAAAGTATTTTGAATATGAGAATGTAGCAGAGGATAAGAAGGTGAAGATTGCAAGCACAAAACTGAAAGGTCATGCATCCTTATAGTGGGAACATCTGTAATTGGATAGAAAGAAGAAATGTAAAGACAAAATCAAGGTATGAGATAAGATGGTGAACAAATTGAAAGGAAAGTTTCTACCTTGTGATTATCAGATTAACCTAATTAGGAGAATGCAAAGCTTGAAGCAGAAAGATAAATCTGTGAAAGACTACACTGAGGAATTCTATAGATTGGACATCAGATCTGGACATGTTGAAGATGAAGTGGAAAGAGTAGCAAGATATCTGAATGGCTTGAGGAGTTCCATACAAGATGAAATCAGTTTCATCATGATGGAAAGCGTTGAGGAGGCATATCAATTTTCCCTAAAAGCTGAGGAAAAGTTGAATAGAAGATATGAACAAAGACAAAGAGGTAGAGGTGGTAGATTCCCTAGAGGAAGAGGCAGATCTCATGGTGAAAACAGTAGATTTGAACTAGACAAGTCAAATTCAGACACATCTCAAGACAATGGAAAGACTGAATGGAAAGGTGGAAGTTCATATAGAGGAAGAGGCAATTACTCTAGAGGTGGATATAGCAAAAAAGGGTTCCAAGTAACTTGTTACAATTATGGTGAAGGACATAAATCCTTTGAATGTACACATGCAAGCAAGAAAGGTGGTAGCAGTAGCATAAATGATTTAGTGCAAGAGGAACCATACAATGAACCTAAAAGTAATCTCATGATCAGAAGGATACTATGGAGTAAGAAGGATAAGCAAGATCCGAATAGGAAAATTTTGTTCAAGACCAGATGTAGAGTTGCAGAAAAATTTTGGAAGGTGATTGTTGACAGTGGAAGCTCGGAGAATCTGGCATCTAAGGAAATAGTTTAAAAGTTGTAGTTGGAGAGGATGAAGCATGTGAAGCCCTATCAAATCTCATGGATCAAGGATGAACATACATTAATGGTGAGTGAACAATGTTTTGTGAATCTAAAAATTGGAAAGTACTATGATAAGGTGTTGTGTGATGTTATGCCTATGGATTAGTGTCATATTTGGTTGGGAAGACCTTGGAAATATGATATACATGATATACATGATGGAAGGATGAATAGATATTCTATTTGAGTTGATGGTAAGAAGCAAATTTTGTTACCTTTGATTGAAGAATCTGTTGATGAGTCATGCACATCTGTGAAAGTTTGTTTGATGGAAGGTAGACAGTTTGTTAAGGATTTGAAAAGAAATGATATATGTTATTCTTTGATTCCTAACAAACTGAGTAAGAATATAGAAGATGATTTTCTTGCAGAATTTGGAAAGTTGCTCACATAGTACAAGGAGATAATTTTATATGATGTACTTGATGGTTTTCCACCAATGAGAGATATCAGTCACTGTATGGATCTGATTCCTAGAGATAGTTTACCAAACAACGCACCACATAAGTTAACACTGACCGAGAATGAAGATCTTAACCAACAAGTTCATGAATTGTTGAACAAAGGTTTGATCTGAGAAATTTTGAGTCCATGTGCAGTACCTATTATATTGGCACCTAAGAAGAATGGAGAATAGAGAATGTGCATTGATTCCAGAGAAATAAACAAGATCACAGTGACGTATAGGTTTCCTATACCGAGAATGGATGACATCATGGATTGTTTGAGTGGAGCAAAGTATTTTACTAAAATTGATTTAAAAAGTGGATATAATCAGAGAAGGTGTTGAATGGAAGACTTTTTTCAAGACAAAGGAAGGTTTGTATGAATGGTTGGTTATGAATTTTGGTTTAACTAATGCACCCAATATGTTTATGAGGTTAATGAATGAAGTTTTGAAGAATTCTTGAATAAGTGTGTGATTGTATATTTGTATGATATTATGATATTCAGTAAGACTAGAGAAGAGCATTTGATGCATATAAGAAAAGTTTGCAAAGATTGAAAGATGAAAAGTTGCTGATAAATTTGAAGAAGTGTTCCTTCATGAAAGAAGAGCTTGTGTATTTGGGATTTGTGATTTCAGCTGATGGTTTGAAGATGGATACAGAGAAGGTTGAAGCTATAGTGAATTGGCCAACACTTGAGAATGTCACTGAGGTAAGATCATTTCATGGATTGGCAAATTTTTACAGGAAGTTTATTAGACATTTCAGTTCTATTTGTAATGCTATGACTGAAAAAATGAGAGGAGACAAAAGAAAATTCAAATGGACACATGGAGCTGATAAGAGTTTTGAAGATTTGAAGCTGAAGGTTGCTGAATTACCTGTACTAGCCTTACCTGATTCCAATAAGGTATTTCAAGTTGAATGTGATGCAAGTGGAAGTGCAATAGGAGTTGTATTGACTCAAGAAGGTAAAATTGTTGCTTTCTTTAGTGAAAAGTTGAATGATGCAAAAAGGAAATATTTTGTCTATGATCAAGAGTTCTATTCTATTGTTCAAGCTATGAAGAAGTGGAGACATTACTTGATGCCAAATGAATTTGTGTTGTATATTTATCATAAGGCTTTACAGTATTTGGGTAATCAAAATAAGTTGAATTAGAGACATATGAAATGGGCAGAGTATTTGCAGAGCTTTACATTTGTGATTAAAAATATGAGTGTATTTTCTAACAGAGTTTCTAATGCATTGAGTAGAAGTAGGTCTTTATTAACTAAAATTAGAATTGAAGTTCTTGGTTTTGATGACATGAATAAATTGTATGAAAGTGATCTTGATTTTTTCAGAGAAGTGGAGAGTGTGCAGAGCACCTAATTCAAATCAATCAAGTAAGTATGAAGACTATTTCATTCAGGAAGATATGTTTTTCAAAGGTATTTAGTTGTGTATACTGAGATGATCAATGAGAACTAATTTGATTAAGGAGAAACATAGCAGTGGATTGGCTGGACACTTTGGCATTGATAAAACATTGAGTTTGCTGAAGGAGAGGTATTTTTGGCCTCACTTGTATAAGGATGTTCAAAAATTTGTGAAAAGCTATGAGTTTTGTCAAGTTGCAAAAGAAGTGAGTCAGAATACTGGTTTGTATACACCTATTACTATTCCTGAGAAACCTTGGAGTGATATCAGCATGGATTTTGTTCTTGGCTTACCTAGGACAACAAGAGGTAATGATTCCATGTTTATTTTTGTGGATAGATTCTCTAAGATGACATATTTGATACCATGTAAGAAAAAATCAGATGCAGTACATATAGCAGATATTTTCTTTAAGGAAATTGTCAGATTGCATGGATTACCAAAGAGTATCATCTCTGACCGAGACAATAAGTTTGTTAGCTATTTTTGGAGAACTCTTTGGAAGAAGTTGAATACTGAGTTGAAGTTTAGTTCTACATTTCATCCATAGATTGATGGACAAATAGAGGTTGTAAACTGAAGTTTGGGTAATTTATTAAGATGCTTACTTGGAGACACACTAGGCAATTGGGATTTGAAGTTGGCACAAGAAGAGTTTGCATACAAAATTTCAGTAAAAAGAAGTACTGGAAAGAAACCATTTGAGATTGTTATGGCACACAACTGAGAGGTATATCAGATTTGAGAGATATTGTTGGAGAAGAGAAAAGGAGTGCTGAAGCATAAGAATTTGCAGAATTTTTGAGGACATTGCATGAAGAGGTAAAACAAAAGATAGAGAAAAGTAATCATAAATAAAAGATAGTGCAGACAAATCAAGAAGACATTAAACATTTGAAGTTGGTGATGTAGTGATGGTTCATCTGAAGAAAGGAAGATTTCCTATTGGAACATATGGTAAACTAAAGATGAAGAAATTTTGTCCTTGCAAAATATTGAAGAGATTTGACAGTGGAAATTCTTATGAAGTTCAATTACCTGATGACATGGATATATCACCTGTATTCAATATTTTAGACTTATATGAATACCATGAACCTGATGAAGAAGTGACTGTACCAAGTGATTATCTAAAGAAATAGATAGAAGAAGTTGAGAAGATTCTAAAACAAAGAATTAGCATAAGCACAAGAGGAAAGAAATACATGGAATACCTGGTGAAGTGGAAGAACATACCGATTGAGGACCCAACTTGGATTTATCAATCTAAGTTGGATTCATTTCAGGTTGGACCTGATACATGATTAAGAGAATCATTTCTTGTAACCCTAGGTGTCTGATGTAGGAGAATCTTGGGTCATTGGCAATCCTTTACAGCCAAAAAAAATGTTTTCTTACAGTTCTTTAACTTGTTCTCTGTCGCTCAGGTTTTGCTGCTCGGGCATTGCTTGTTTCTTTCGCTCGGGTTCTATTACTCGGGCATGCTTAGTTCTGCTGCTCAGGTCTTGTTGCTCAGGCATGCTTGTTTATTTTCCTATTACTTGGGTTTCTCTTCTGACGCCTGGGTTCTATTTTCCTGTTGCTCGGGGTGTTCTTTGCTTGAGTCTCCTTATTGCTCAGTCATGCTTTGCCCGAGATGCTTATTTTTGGAGTTGGATCTGGTGGCCGACTTCTCAGTTAATTTTGATGGCTTAATTAATTTGGAGTCTCTCATTGGGATCTGTGTGGACCTAAATCTAGGTCTCACTTATGGAATTAAGTGCTGACCTCTCTCTTGTTGTTCTCTTGTATATATTTCCTTCTATGTTCTTAGTTTAAGTAGTTCACTCATAATTAACAGTGCTAGAATAATATTTGGATTATCTGTAAGCAGGTCTGTGACCTCGCATGTATGAGAATCATATTGTAATTCATTGAATATCTGGCCAAAATTGGGAAGGCCTTACAGCCCAACATGTAATGAGTTTGATCAAGTTAATATAAAGGATCTCTGTGTTTTCTTCTCTCACTATGTTGTTTGGCTTCCGCATTGGTTCTGCAAGATGGTTTGGTGCTTGGGAGTGCCGTTTTGCCCCATCTTTTTACCCTCCTTATACCAGAAATGGACAGAGAAATATAATTCACTATAAAGAAATGAACCAAAGACTACTAAGAGGCAATGACATGAAAGTTATAGGAGTAATAAATGAAGATGAAGAAGATAGTCAAAATCCCTATCATAAGGGACTATTATAGAAAATATTGTATGATTAGTATGAGAGTGGTGATAGAGCTTGGAAACATAGTACCATGAGCAGTGAAAGAAGGGAACAAATGTAGAAGATATGAGTAGTGGATGTAAAAGGATGCACCTTAAGTCAGAGGATAGTAATGTTGGGATAAAAGTCCCATAGATATCAAAAGGGAGGATGGATTTACCATGGAAATGAGAGAGATGTCAGGTTTTCAAGAAGACAAAGATTTGTTTTTTTTTAGAAGGGGTGGCAAATGATTAAATGTGACAACCATTATCCAATGAGTTAAAATTTTTAATAATAGAACTATTTGCAATTAGTGAAGTATGATTTTGGGGCAGGAGGATCAGTCTAAGAAGGCATTATGCATATTTTTGAAGAGATATTAGAATGCCATTTTGAAATTCAAAATTTATGGTTGCCATGTCAAAGTTATACTCAGATTTCTAGGGGATAGAGAATGCATCAGTTAGATGTTCCTGATTTGAGGAGGATACAGTTTCCATTTATAGTTGCACCTACTAGCACAAATCAAGGGGAGATGAAAGATATTCTAAAGGAGTCAATCATTGCCCTAATTTCAAGAATTTTCTACATAAAAGAGCATGAAATGTCTTGTATTGTTTTAGTTCTTTCTCTTCCATTTTGCATACAAAAGGTGGATTTTATTGTAACTCTTTTCTGAGTATTGTAACACCAAGCTTTTCCTTTCATCTTAATGAAGATACAATTTTTTTTTCCTTCTTATGAATTCTTGTCCACTTAGGTGAATGAATAAAATAGTTGTGTTCATTGTGATTTGATTTCAGATCTTCCAAATGCTACACTTTTAAAATATCAATAGTGAAAGAAAGAATGATAGTGCAATTCAGAGTTTGTGTTAGATGATTTTAACAAGTTGAAGTTGTGAAAATAGATGTTTTTCTTCACAAAAACATTGAATTTGAAGCCTTTCTATGAAATGCTTATGCATTACATGTAATAGTTTAAGTTGTGAGCATAATTTAATCTTTATAATAGCTAATTGTGAATAATTATAAATAGTAAAACTTTTAATATAGTGGTGTATCACCTTGTTTAGTAAGTAGTTTTCACTCCAAGCATTCCTATCCTTTTCCCTTGGAAGGTTTATAGTTTTAGGCGATTTCAAAGGAGAACCAACTCTCTCTGGAAGTTTTCCCTCATCATAGGTAATCCACAACCTATGGGTAGTCCCATTATATCACAAGTTTTTGAGTCTTACTTAGCATTTGGGTGCAAAACTATGTGATAACATTTAATTTTATGTCCTTGAGTGTTTGTTTCATCCAAAATACTTGGGTACAACAAGATATGGCGATAATATACCCTTCTTTAGCAGTAAATAAGGATATTGAATCTTGCTTTTTGTTGTGCCAAGAAACCAATCTATCATCTAAGAAGAATGCACCACTATTAGTGATTCTCATATAATCAACACTTAATGCCCAATCAACATCTGTAAAGGCTTGCAACATGAATTTTTCCTACCTTTTGTACTGTACAGCATAATTCTCTATTCCTTTTTGATATCTGAAAATTCCTTTCACAAATTTTTCATGTGTGACCTTTGGTTTGGCTGAAAATTTGGCAACCAAACATACAAATTGCATAATGTCTGGTTTGGAAGTGATTAGGTACAAAATTACACCAATCATTAACCTATATTTTGTCTGGTCTACATCCAAAGACTCATCATTATTTCTTAATTTGAAAGCAACATTCATAGGAGTTTGAAAAAATTTACAATCACTCATACCAAACTCACCAAACTATTCCATCATTAGACTTACATACATGTAATCTGAGAAACAATGACAACTCACCAATCATTGACATTTCAAATTATTTTTGCATTTTAGTAGCAAACTCATTACATAATTTATCCTCTCCACCAAATATGATTTCATCAACATATACTTCTACGATTAGCAATTTGTGATCCTCTATTTTAGAATAGATCTTACTAGATCAATAGTTTCTTTTCTAAATTTTTGTTGTATCATATATTTATGTAATCTAACATACTAGGCCCTAGGTGCCTATTTTAATCCACATAGAGCCTTATTTAGTCTGCATACCATATTCAGTTTCTTTGAGAGCTTAAATCCTTCTAGTTTCTCTATATATACTTCTTCCAATTCTCCATTCAAAAAGGCTAATTTTACATTCATTTGATATACCTTGAAATTTTTGTGGGCAGAAAAAGAAAGAAACATCCTCATTGCTTCCATCCTAGCTATTAGAGAAAATTTTTCTTCAAAATCAATTCCCTCAATTTGTGAATAACCTTTAAATACTAATCTATCCTTATATCTTGTAACTTAACCTTGCTCATTCATCTTGTCTTTTAATACCCATTTGGTTCCTATCACATTTTTTTCCATCGGTCTTGGTACAAGTTCCCAAGTTTCATTCTTTTTAATTTGATTCAACCCCTCTTCCATCACTTTAATCCAACTCTCATCTTTGCTCACTTCTCCATAATTCTTGGGTTTAGTTATTGATAGGAAGCAACGATTTACCTCCTCTTGTGATCTAAACATTTTCATTCTTGTCTATACACACTTTTCCTTATCACCAATTATATGATCTTATTAGTGATACATTTGAACAAATTTAGTAGATATCTTCATGATCACTTCCAATTCTATTTCTTCAGCAGTTTTTTCTTCTTTGTCTTCTTCCAGATCATCCTTTTATTCTGAAATAGAGGGAGTAAACTCGACATCACCATTTTCCACTGGATTAAGATGACTCCATTCCTCACAAAGCTTTACATTTTCACTTTCACCAACCTTGTTTAGTCTCTTATTGAAACGTTGGTAAGATTTGTTGTCTTTTTCATAACCTAGAAAAATTCCCTCATCATTTCTTTTATCAAATTTTCCCAATCCATCCTTATCTCTTCTAATATAATACTTTCTTCCAAATATCTTTAAGTATCTCACAATAGGTGTTCTCTCATACCACAACTCATAAGGTGTCTTAAAATGATTTTCTCTGATCTGAACCTTGTTAAGAAGATATACTACAGTATGCATCCCACCCTTCCAATATACATTGGTTAGGTTAGAATCCTTTAACATAGTCCTATCCATTTCAAAAACAATTCTATTCTTCCTTTCAACCACTCTTTTTTTTTAGAGTTCTTGGAGTAGAAAATTGTCTCCTTATTCCATTCTTCTCACATGAATTATTAAATTCCTTTGAGAAGAATTCTCCACCTCTATTAGATATTTATCATTTAATCTTATTATCTATTTAATTTTCTACCATTTATTTAAAAATTTTGAACTTTGTAAATCCTTCAGAATTCTCTCTTAGAAAGGTGAGCCATGTCATTCTAGAATACTCATTTATTAACAATGTAAAGTTCCTTTCTCCATTAAGAACTTTTGTCCTTGTTGGTCTTCATAGATCAGTATGAATTGGTTTCAAAGGTTTACTAGATAAGTATTCCTTAATTTTGAAAGTTCCCCTTGCTTTCTTTCCAATTTGACATTCCCTACAAACAGTGTCAATAGGTTTGATAATTTTTTGCAAATATCTAACCACTTTAATAGTCTTTATGATTTTGACCATGTTATCAAAGTTAAGATGTCCTAGCTTTTATGCCACAACTAGCTTTCATTACATTAAGTTAGAAAGCATTAGTTCTCATTTTTGTCTTCAATATAATAGATGGTTCACACTGTCCTAAAACCTTCTGCAACCATTTTCTTAGTCATTTTAATTTTAATGACACACTCATTATTGTTAAACAACACTTCATAACCTTTCTTACACATTTGAATGACTCTAAGAAAGTTATGTTTCAAACCTTCAACATAGTAAACATAATTTGTGTTACTCTTACCATCAATTAAAATAGTTCCAATGCCTTTAATTTGATCAGTTTCTTCTTCTACAAAATTCATTTCTCCTCCATCATACCTTTTTATCTTGATAAACATTTTCTTTTCATTGTCATATGATTTGAACATCCAGAATCTATAATCCATGCACTTGCAAAAAATTTAGCGTGAAAGGTAGTTTCCTCAACTTTTACCTCTTCCTTTTAAGAGATAGCTAGAAGTAGAGAATCCTCAATAGATTATTAACATTCTTAACCTCAGAGAAATATTCTTCAATGAAACATATGATATTTTTACCTTTTCTTACTTGCAATCATTAGCAATATGTCATATTATTCTACAATTTAGGCACTTAATAGGTAACTTGCCTTTATATATACCAGTACTTCATTTGAATATTCTTGAAAGATATGCTTCAACATCCTTTTGAATCTTACATGTCTCTTGTTTAGCATCTTCAAAAACTCTAAATACAGTCCCTCTCTTTTCTCTTTCAACTTCTGCAAATCTTAAATGCAGAAAGTGACCCAATAAGATGATCAATAGAATATAGACTCAGATAATTTCTCTCCCTTATTGATCACACCATTGTTAAGAAATAATTTGGTAGGGTTAATAAGATCTTGAGTATGACATTTGATTCTTCTAGATGTCCATTAGAATCTTTAATTCCATCAACAATATCAGTAACCCTATAAATGTAGTTTTCAACACTCTCATCTTCTACCTTCCCTAGGACCTCATACTTTTGTTTGAGATTCATCACTCTTTCTTGTTTTATCTTTAAATATCCTTCATATACCAAGACCAACTTATTCTATAACTCTTTTATGCCTTTTATACCTTTAACCTTCCCAAATTTCATGTCACATAAGCTACTAAAAATAATTTCTCTTATTTTTACATTAGCTTCCTTTTGTCTTTCTTCTTTAGTAGTCAAACGTCTTCTGAAAGGAGGACACAAATTAGTTTGAATTACCTCCCAAATACCATTTTGCAGGGTTTCCAGGTATTCTTATATCTTTTCCTTCCAGTAAGGAAAATTAGTACCATAAAATACCAGAGCCTGAATATGTAATTTTTGTGCCATCTCAGATTTGCCTCAAGTAGTTAAGCTTCTTCTAGAGGAACAAGTCTCTGATAAAAATTGTTGAACACACTTTAGATGCTGAGGGGGGGGGGGGGGGGGGGGGGGGTGAATCAACATAAACTAAAACTTACTAACTAACTTCAATAATCACCACATAAAACAATAAACAAGTAATGAGAAGAACCAACAACACATGAACACTTAGACTTTATATGTGGAAAACCCAAACTAGGAAAAACTATGGTGAGCACTTGCCCACATGGAATAATTCACTGATGTAAATATGTGATTACAAAATATGGTTGGAGATCACTGCTCCATACTTACAACCAAAGACTCATTGTGTAACACCCTACTAGGGAACCCAAGAGAAATTAACCTATAACAAGTAACTAAGTTCACATATATTTTTTTAGTTTACATTCAAGATGATCAATTAAGTGGAAGAAACAAGTAACTAAGTTCAAATATTTTTTTATCGTTTACAATCACGATGATCAATTAAGCGGAAGCAATAACAATGAAACACAAAACATGATTTTAAAAGTAAACTCAATAAGGAAACAATTCTCAAGGGTTCCATAACATAGGAGTTACTCATAAATTAATTAGCAAGTAAATACTAATATTCTAAAGTACATAATGATTAACAAGTACAATGTCTCATAAATAATGATACAATTACATTTGATACCCTAAGGTATATCCAATGAAAGGACATCCACTGCACAAGTCGCGGGGTATGTAATTATAATCAAATACATAGTACAATACATTAATTCATAAATAACGTAACTGAAATACAAATACATGAAATGATAAAGCGCCTAAGAAAGATAAAAGCATATCTCCAAAGATGTCGCATATGATACAACTACTACAAGATCATCAACAATGGTACAAGGATGTCGATGTATCTAATGGTAAAGATGATCATTACCACCTGTCCTCGTGGCACCTAAATGGTCTACTCCCACTGTGCTAAGGAGATAACAATAGATCCCACTCGGTTTACAAACTATTCATAAGGTAGGACTAAAAAAGGGATCCTGATAGATCTCTATCTCAAGTACAACTCAACTAAATAGGTAAAAACCTATAAACCCAGAGGAAACCAACATAAGTAGGAAATATAAAATGTAAATAGGGAAGTGTCATCACACGAGTAAAATCTAGAGTTACCCTGGCAGTCTCACTGTACCCCGCCCCCTAGTGACTCTATGTGGTATTAGTAACCTCTCCTATGGATAATGATACTAATTATGCAAGATCAAATCAAGCATCTTCTTCCACTCCCATCCTAGCTTATAAAAGAACTCAAGGCATGGGAGAGGAGTACAAATGTCTTATTAATTTATTTTAAAACCCCATAGTGTAATTAGGTTATCACTTATTAAGTAACTTACAATGAGTTACCCTGGAAACCTCTTAGGGTCTCGATCCTCATTGCAAGCCACTCCCCCCTTAAACACTTAGATAACCTACCCTATGCTTATAGTCATAATCAATCTCAAAGAACTGTATAGGTATGATAATCAGATTTTAGTTCCACATAAGGCCATCAGGAACACATATTGGTCCACAAACCAAAATCAAATAAACTCTCTCTCTCTCTAGAGTTCACCTATACTTGAGCTTAGACCAACAATCATGTATGGACAACCGAATAGATACTATGTCACAAAAGAAGTAAAAACATAACTATCTAAAGCACATCCCCATCCTCTGGTACATTTCCCTAGGAGTCAATGTAGTTCCCCGGATAAACCCAAAAGACAACTACATTTAACAAAGGAAAAATAGCACGAAAATACGCAATTAACAGAATTTAGAACATTAATCACAATTAAAAATTCCTTTTTAATAATAATCAACGTTATATAAAAAATACTAATTAATATCAAATTAATTAATATTATAACTAAGTTAATTGTTAATATGAATCTTAAAATCTAAACCTCATTTAAAACTAATTAATATTAATTAATAATTAATTTTAAAAAAAATTAATATTAAATAAATTTAACACTAACCTTATAAATTAAATAATTTTGGAAACATTTAATAATAATAAAATAATAAATATAATTTTTAAAGATTATAATATTAATTTAATTTTCTTTTATTAAAAAAAATAAAACAAGGGCAAAGAGGGGGGACGTACCCCGCTCCCCATTCCCCAAGGGAGGCAGGTCACCCCCAAGGGCTGCCGCAGGTAGCTACTGCTGTCACAGTAGACAGCCTAGGCTACCGCTGACAACCTAGTTGTCATGCGCAACAACACCTTTCACGATAGCTAGCTGCCAGGGCAGGGGTTGGGACCCCCCGCCCTCAATTAAATTATATAATATATTTAAATATTCCTCTTTAAAAAAATATAGTATTATTATTTTTTTTTGAAAAAAATACAAAACAGAGACCTTTTTTTTAACAATAAAAACCAAAAACATGATATATATATATATATATATATATATATATATATCGATGACATAAGTTTTTTCCATTAGCATGCAAAGAGAAAACAGTTGTTATAAACCATCGGTTACACTACACCGAAAGTCAGGTTTTCAGTTCAGACCAAAATTACTAAGTAAAGGAAAAATCGATGACACAGTTTTGAAGTGTAAACCGAAAGTGCAACATGAACATGGTTAAGTGGAACCTGACAGGAGCAAACCGATAGTGGAACCCGACGAGCAGAATAAAGTGCAAACTGAGAGAATAGACAAAAGAAGACACTGACAGATAGTTCAACAAAGGAACACCGAAAGACAGTCAAACTGACTTCAGAGAAAACAAAGCATCAGAAACAAAAAGTCAGTTGAATCCTGAGAAAAGTGGATATGACTTCCACGATAGTTAAAACAACTATATTCTATTTATAGAGTCTTGATTTGTTTTAAAACCATTACTTAAGGGACAAACAACATTATTTTAATTGTTTTAATTAGTCTAACTAATTAAAAACATGCAGACTAGGAGATCAAGGTCAAGTTGTAAACCTTTGATCATAGAGTTAGTTTTGTAATATGTGAAACTAAATTAGGTCAATATATTGTATAAATAGATGTTGTAATCATTATTTTATAAGGGATGAAAGAATGTAGCCAATGAGTACATCTATGGATCAAACTGAGATTTTCAAGAAGCAGAACAACAAAAGATGAATTTGGTTATCAAGAACCAAGAACAAAGCCTACCGAGCAACAAAGGTATTAATCAATCACATTAGGTGATATATTTATACATGTGATTTGTAATGGATCTATAATCAGCAATTGTTAGATTGCATACACTCAGGTCAATGAGTATTTTTGTATACATTCTAACAAGTGTAGTAAATAGAAGAAATCCTTTTAAGGAAGGTGGATTTAACAATCCTATTGTAAATCTCTTAACCGAGTACACACTAAACAGTGTTGCTAAAGCTCTTAATATAGTAGACCTTAACCAGTCTCCACATATACTCCTAACAGGGTAGAGCATCAGAAGTGATCAAAATTGTAATCCTTAACTGACCCCTTCTAATCTGTAGATAGTGAAGAATTTTGTGGGTGCCATCCCCACCGCAGTTTTTACCTTCTAACAGGGGTTTTCTGGGTTACCATATCTTGTGTTGTGTGTCAATTACTTTCATGAATGTTTCTATGAATTTTTACATGTTTGTTAAAGTTTATGAATTGATATATCTTACACAAAGATAGTATAGAATAGACGGTTGGTTATGCAATTGATTACACAATGGATAAAGGTTAAAAGAGATAAAAGCTTTAGAGGTACTGATTCACCCCTCGCCTCTCACTACACACTTCCCATTATTTCCAATGATTGGTATCAGAGTTAGATCTCTTATTTGGAAATTTGAAAGACTTAAGAGAAAAGATCATAAAATGGAGAAGTACAGACTTGACAAAAGTATTGAGAATCAGAAGCTAGAAATTCAAATCTTCTATGAGTAGTATAAGGAAGCTAGAATCAAGATAAGATAACTGCTAGATGAAAGAAAGATCATGACAACTCAGAACAATGAAAAAGACTATCAAGAAGAAGAGATACCAGATTTCCTTGAGTCATCATTATCTACAACTAGCAAAGCCTTAGACATATCTAAAGAAAGCATCACAAGTCTAAATGAAATCAATCAACATCTAGATGGACAAGTGAAATCTCTGCAAATCGGTCAAGAGACACATATGGTAAGAATGATTGATATTATGAACAATGCTAGACAAGCTAAGCAAGAAAGAACACTAGCAATTGATGATAGGAGGAAGATTACTGAAAAGCTACAAGAGAAAGAGACAAAAATACAAAGACTAACAGAACATCATCATGAGGTCACAAATCAGATTATTCTTATGAGTCAAGAGGCAAACAGAATGAATATAGAACTCATTGAAAGAATAGAATCCATCAGTGAGCTAAGAGAAGAAAATGAAAAGCTGAAACAAGAAGTAAGAATTCAACAACAACATAATGACATAACCAAGAGAGCTGAAGAGATCAACAAAAGGATGAATGATTTTTTGGATGGACAAAGAAGAGTCAACAACAACACCAGACTAGGCTATACCGAGAATGGAGAATAACTATACCAAGCTGATCCAAAGAATGTCTATGCAAATCCAAGACAAAGAAAGTTGACATACAATGACTATGGAAGGACAGGCCACACATCAAATGTATGCAGGAGAAAAATGAAAGGTATTCCTAAATCCACATCTTCATTCATAGGAACTTGTTATAAATGTAACAAGAAAGGACATAAAGTATATGAATGTAAATCTGAGGTGAAACAACCAAAGAAGGAAACCTACATGGAAAAATACTATCCTACTTGCAAAATGCATGGGCACACATCTCTTGAATGCTGGAAGAAGAAAAAGCATGCATGGAAGCCTAAAGATTAAGAAAATTCTTATCAACCAAAAATAGTCGGTAACCAATATGTTTGGGATTACAACACATGTGGAAACTGCAAAACATGTGGCAGATTTGGACACATAGCTACAAACTATATGAGAGAATGGACAAGAAAGTATTGAAGCTGGACTAACCCCAGAATGGATTATCTACACTATCATAAAGTTGGTCATCTCAAGAAAGACTGTAGAGACCAAATGAAAGAAACCAACACCTTTGCCAATGGAAACACCATTGAAGACATCATGAAGATGAGAAAAAAAATGTGGAGGAAAGCTACAAACACTAATGAAGCTGGACCAAGCAATACAATTGGTGACACCTCATCCAATGGATCTGGTGACATCACCACCCCCACCTAAGAAGAACAAGTAAGTATGGAACTGCACTATACCAAGTTATATTTTGCATCAGTTCCATTATACATAGTTAATATACCAAATCAGCATGATTAAAGATGCACTGTGGTATTACTTGTTATGATTCTATGAAAATAATTTCATCAGTTAATACATACCAAAATGCATTGGTATACATACAAAGCTAAGTTGTCTATACTTATCAAGAATCGTCGGTTAACATAAAGGCTAAGTCACTAGTGTAAACTGAGATCTGTCGGTAATCATGTGAATTGATAAGTTGCCTTTGCAATACAACAAAATTCGTCGGTGAATGAAACAAGTTAAACGACTTCTTGAACATCGTGTTTTCACCGAAAGATAAGTTAGTGTATCACTTGATGACCCCGTCTCCACACATCGAGGCATTTTTGAGCATTAATGACTTGACTTAGGGCAAAGTCTATAAATAGATGACGGAAGGGTTTCATTTTCACTCAGCGATTAGAGCGAAGTGATAAGAGCGAAACTAGAGCACAAAGAAACAACATTATAGAGCGACTCCAACACGATTCACAACACTCCAAATAGATCCCTTACAACTATAGAGGAGAAAAGTAAGTTCCTACATTAACCAAGAACCCTGTTTATCATTTACGGGAAAGCCCTAATTTCATAAACTATGGCAACTACATCAAGAACCACTAAGCTCAAGAGTGTTAAGAAGAAAAAGATCAATCTTATCAAGAACTCAAACTATGAGGAACCACATTATAAGATATACCCCTAGGTTGCTTCACAACCCGACAATGCTGGAGCATTCTCCAGAATACCAGCTAGGGTTTTGCTTGTCGAAGACATGCGAGCATATATACACTACAAGATTGCATAAATTGGAGACCTGGAAGTTAAACAATCTTTCAAGAAGCTATGTAATGATGATGTCACTATCAAGGAAGAGCACAAACACATCAAAGTAAAAGGGCTCACAAATGCCCTGTGGTTCTTGAAAGAATTCAAGACAAAATGGATTCAGTTAGTACTAAGAACACATGACTGAAAGTTATGGCTGGATGAGCCTAAACTGATTACCAGGGATTTCATACATGCTAGTACTGGATATCCAATAAATGATAAGGTAAAGGAACTAAAGCACCCGCCTAAGGTTGAAATTGAGAAGAATACAAGAGCTACATGAGATGGAAGAGTACTAAGAGTATCTACCATCAATGATGATGAACTAAAATTTGGATCATGTGTCTTAGGATACAAGTTATTTTAGGCTAGCAAGATGAACAAAATTGCATCCAGAGCAGTGGATACAACTTACAAGATTGTCACGAAGGGAATTCAGTTGGATCTATCAGAACTTCTACTCAAGCAGTTGGAACAGAACATGAAGACCATAAGAAATGCAAAGTCAAATTCATGTAAGTTTGGTTCTCTGATAATGTGCATATTATTTTATTTCCAAGAATATTTTCCATCTATAGGAAATGTGCAATGGGATACAACAAGACCAGTGACCATACATATTAGTGAGTTCATAAAATCACTAGGAGATAACTTGGAGTCAGTCATGGATGAATACTTTTCTGGATTCAAAGATAGAATGCAGAAGAGAGTAAGGATCCCAGAACAATTAATTGAAAAGTTCAAAACTGACATATATTTTATGGTAGACACTAACTATACATACATCAAGGCATCTGTACTGAGGACAACATGGCTAGCTCCAATTGACTATGAGGTGAACATAGATCAAGCATCTAATGCAGTTGAGGCATTAATAAATGAGCCATCAGATAAAACACAACCTAAGTTTGGAACTTATGAAGAAGCCAAAGAAAGGATTAAAACTAGCTTGGTTGTAAAGAAAATTTATATGAATAAAGACAAGATGGTCAAGAACTTGAAGAAAAGACTATCAGTAACAAAGAAAGAAATTGAACAGACAGAAGAAACTGAGGGTCAGTCACCCGTTGGTGAAGCTGAGAAGTAGAGTGACTCAGAGTCTACAGAGTCAGATACACCACTACCTCCACTAGCTAAGAAGCCTAGGACTACAGCTGCAACAAGGACAAGGATTCAAATAGCCAAGGATGCAAGTCCTTCATCGGTTAAGAAAGGTCAAGTAAGGACCTACAAAAGAAAACCTCCAACCAAAAGACCACAACACCAAAGAGGAGAAGGAAACTAATCCTATGTAAGGAAGACATAGAGGACATAGATGAATCTATCCAAATGGAAAAGACAAAGATTCTTGAAACTATTGATGAGATATGTGAGTTAATTGCAAGAAGAGGTGGCTTAACCGACACCAAGGTAAGAAAGTGGCTAACATTAGAGCCTAATCATCAGAATAAGGTTGAGGAAGCATTGATAAAAGCAATGATAAACTTCAAATATGTACCAGTACAATTTGATGACAAAATGCCAAAAGCACTACATGATAGATGATCTCCCAGATGGACTTATGCATTAAAGAATGAAAAGGAGATAAGGGAAAGAGTCCTAGTTTCTCTTGTGCCTCCCGAATAAAAAATGGAAGAAATCTAGGAGATGATGGAGAAACATACAAAGGAGTTCTCACCCAAGATGAGAGCTTACAAATTTCTATAGGGAAAGCTTATAGAGCTAGAGAAGGATTGTAGCAAAATTTGAAGTAAAATACTCAATCGACCTATTGAGGAGGCAAGCCCCGAGAGAAAATTACCTCTCACAAATGAGCCACACAATGATGAATCTCTGGCTAAACCTAAACCAAATAAAATATTGATAAATGACACAAAGGATGTCACAATAGTAGAATTGAACGAAGAAGAATTGACCCCAACAAGCAACAATGATATGGATGTTGCTGATGAAACTTGGCTAGACAATACTGTGGAAAATATTGTCATTGACATCACCGATGATCTAGCAAATAAGGTAAATAAAGATTAAGATATTAGTATTACATCTAAAGATCAAGCTACACCTGTTGATGTTGCACGAGTACACATACCAGGCCAGATGCCATTATTGATTCAAGCAATCAATATAATCTCACAAAAGGAGAAGACTCCCAAGCCCGATGCTAGCAAACCTGAGGATAAGGGTAATGATGAGAAAAAATATACATCTGATGAAAAGAAGGATACAAACAATGAACAGTTAGTTATCGGTGAAGAACCAAAAGATGGTGATCAAAATGTTACAAATATAGATCACACACAACAAACAGATGGTGACCAAACATAAAAAGATGCACAAGTGAAAGATGCAACTGAAGTGAAAAAAGAGAAAGATGAGCAAGAAAAGATAGTTGATACCATGCCAAAGGAAACCTAAGGTGAAGCTACATATACATTTACGATTGATAAGGAGACGTCCTCGGATAGCTGATAGGTAAACACTAAGCAACAAGAAAAAGGTACCACACCACAGAAGCCATCTAGTAGCACATCAGTCCAAGCAGAGAAGTTGGATATGGTTTTATATACAAGTCCATCATAGAAGATGAAGAAGAATAAAATAAAGAAGAACAAGTTGGAAGTCACACTTGATGAGATCATTGAAATACCTAAGTGTGATCCAACTACATTATATTTTGAATCACTCAAAGAATATGGAGAAATTTTCCAGAGAAAAGCACCGCAAGAATATCTCAAGAAGGAGCATCAAGAATCCATAGTACTGGAGACTACTAGGGATATCTTAAGCCAGATAGTTCCAAACATTGATTTTGATCACAATGCCCCCATTCTAGATCAAATTTCCATCCTCACCGATGCCATCAAAACATAGAATGTTGATGCAGAAAAGGCAATTGAGGAGCAAGTAGAACAAAAGTTTCAATACAAACTAACAGGAAAGATCAGCCAAGAAGTGGTAGAAAATAAGGTAAAGCTTTCAAAATTAGCAAATGAATTAGATCCAATAATTGCTGAAGTTGTTTCCTTAATCCAAAAGCTACGCACTCTAGAGAAATTTACAAAGGACAACAATGACAAGATTGCAAAGATCGATTCCGATCTGAATGTAAGTGCACAAAGTCTAACCACAGATGGAAATGCAATCAAAATTCATTATGAGAAGATCATTGAGATCTAATGGTTGAGGCAAGAACTTTGGGAAGCAGAGTCACAGTTCAGAGAGGAGGTTACCGAGATACAGTTTCTACTATTACCGAACCTCACACTATTTCAACAACACCTAAGTTTAGCAAGGAAACTTATTGCCACCCCTGAGATGTCTGTAGCAGACAACATCTATGACATGCATGCCAGGATAACATTAGAGCATATGACTCTTGATCATTTAAAGTAGAAATGGGAGAAGATGATGAAGGAAATGAAATCTTCTCTCTCATATTTTTGATAAGCTATAGGTATGAACCTTTGCCCTTACTATCAAAAAAGGGGAAAAAGGAAATGATATGTATGTAAAACATATAGTAAAATGGGGAAAAGGAAGCAAAAAGGGAAAAAGAAAATATAGCACAAAAAGAAAAGGAAGAGATAGTATAAAGACCAAGTGTACATATACACATATACTATACCAGCATATGCATAGGGGGAGTCATGAAATGACTAAAGTAATATACAAGGTGCACATACTATAAACTTTGTTAGTATTCTGCACTTATCAATTTTTGATACTAATATCAAAGGGGGAGATTGATGACATAAATTTTTTCCATTAGTATGCAAAGAGAAAATAGTTTTTATAAACCATCGGTTACACTACACCGAAAGTCAGGTTTTTAGTTCAGACCGAAATTACTAAGTAAAGGGAAAACCGATGACACAGTTTTGAAGTGTAAACCAAAGTGCAACATGAACATGGTTAAGTGGAACCCAACAGGAGCAAACTGACAGTGGAACCCGACGAGCAGAATACAGTGCAAACCGAGAGAACATACAAAATAAGACACTAATAGACAGTTCAACAAAGGAACATCGAAAGACAATCAAATTGACTTCAGAGAAAATAGAGCATCAGAAACCGAAAGTCAGTTGAATCTCGAGAAAAGTGGATCTGACTTCCACGACAAATAAAACAACTATATTCTATTTATAGAGTCTTGATTTGTTTTAAAACCATTACTTAAGGGACAAGAAACATTATTGTAATTGTTTTAATCAGTCTAACTGATTAAAAACATGCATACTAGGAGATCAAGGTCAAGTTGTAAACCTTTGATCATAGAGTTAGTTTTTTAATACGTGAAACTAAATTAGGTCAATCTATTGTATAAATAGATTTTGTAATAATTATTTTATAAGGGATGAAAGAATGTAGCCAACAAGCACATCTATGGATCAGACTGAGAGTTTCAAGAAGCAGAACAAAAAAAGATGAATTTGGTTATCAAGAACCAAGAACAGAGGCTACCGAACAACAGAGGTATTAATCAATAACATTAGGTGATACATTTATACATGTGATTTGTAATGGATCTGTAATCGAAATTGTTAGATTGCATACACTCAGGTCAATGAGTATTTTTGTCTACATTCTAACAAGTGTAGTAAATAGAAGAAATCCTTTCAAGAAAGGTGGATTTAACAATCCAATTGTAAATCTCTTAAACGAGTGCACAGTAAACAATGTTGCTAAAGCTCTTAACATAGTAGACCTTAACTAGTCTCCACAAATACTCCTAATAGGGTAGATCATCATAAGTGATCAAAATTGTAAGCCTTAACCGACCCCTTCCAATCTGCAGATAGTGAATATTTTTGTGGGTGTCATCCCCATCGTAGTTTTTACCTTCGAACAGGGGTTTTCTACGTTACCACAATTACTTTCATGAATGTTTATGTGTTTGTTAAAGTTTATGAATTGATATATCTTACACAAAGATAGCATAGAACATATGGTTAGTTATACAATTGATTACACAATGGATAAAGGTTAAAAGAGATAAAAGTTTTAGAGGTATTGATTCATCCCTCCCCTCTCAGTACACACTTCCCATTATTTCCAATATATATATATATATATATATAAAACCACCAATTTTTCAAAGGTAAAAATATATATAATTATTTTGAAAAGGAACCATGTTCTTGTTTTGCCTTAAAAACTAATGGGTTTTGTTTTCTAAGCCTGGTTGTGCATTTAATTCAGTTTTTATTATTATATCTCAAGAACATATAATTATTCTAAGGATAACTTACTTTTTCAAAAAAATCACATATCTAGATTATCTAATCCGTTTACTACCATTATGAATCCACATAGCTAGTGTTAATCCATCCTAGGGTATACAGAAAGAGTTTTAGATCTAACCCATCAACCAAAACTAATATTTAAGAAAAATACAATTTTCCTAATAAAAGATTTACATTAAAATATAGACACAGATTTCAGATCTAGGATCCTACCTCAAGTTCTTCACAAATTTGAAACCACTGATCCAGTAGTAAACAAGCAAGCTTTCCAGCATGTTCCTCAACTTTCAAAATTCCTCCTTGTTAAAATCCAGAGCTCAAATCCATCAAACCTGTGTGTTCTTGAAAAGAGCCACAAATTCCTAAAATAGGAAAAAAATGACTAACCTAGGGTTTCTAAACATACCCCTAAGGTTCAAAAGTAACTCCAGTTTGACTTTTGAGTCAAAAGATTTGATTTTACAAAAAAACATCTTTATCCCCCAAAAGACAACTTTTAATTCAATTTAGGATTTAGTAATAGTTCAAACCTCTAATAATAAAAGTTGGGAATTTAATTAAATATTTTACTAACAAAAGTATTTTAATTAACTTTTTATTAATTAAAATCCCTCTTCTTTATTATTTCTATAATTAACTGGATTTAATAATTATACCATAAATATCATAATAACCCAAATTCTATTCTAACACGAATATAACCTTAACGAAGCATACAACCTAAAAAGGCAACATAGCCAAAACTCAACACAAGAAAAAAGAGATCTCGAATGGTTTAAGTTGGGGTTTTGGACCTGTCCATTATCTCCCCCCTCTTACCATTGAGAAGTTGCGATAGGGAACGCTCACTCCTGCCAATTCAAGGAAGACGATGCCCAATACTTGTAGATCCTGCCATCCCAAAGGCAAACATGTGCATACATATAATATGTAACAAACAATGGTTGAGAATGAAACATCATGTGGGTCTCATACGCAAGTAACTACGACTTTGTCTCATACCATAACAATCGCATTGTACACAAAGTAAAAGCATACATATGATCCATGTGCATAAAAATATGGTGTCAATATTGTCAGTAATCCATAATCATAAATGTCATCATAACATGAGATAAACATAATAAAACTGATCATAAGTCTAACTGTAACCACATAAAATCACGCAAAAATCCACGGTTCTTACTAACTGAAATCCAGTGAAAAGTCATACAATACCAACTGCAAATAGAACTAGAGTAGCCGATGCAAACGTGTAAGTGGCCAAAAAGAGTTTAATACTATACTCTAAAAACAACTAAAGGGTGGGCACTACACACTGCCAAGACAATAATGCATGCAAATAGGAGCTTGCTGCTTCAGACTTACAAACAGAGGTTCACTACCAAAGTAGCAAGACACAACAACAAAATTATGCACCTAAGACTCACTGTCTTAGGAACATACACTTATTTATAGAGATAATGAAAGAATCTCCTGACAATGCAACTGATCTACACAACAATGTCAAACTTAGCAGCACACTGATACAACCTTTTCTTCACTACCACTATCACTAAACTCTACTTTGTTAACTGTAGATCTTCACTAGTTCGCACACTATTTACTTTCTTTTTGCCTTACATTTTGCCAAAGCATAAACTATGTTTATATACAAAATAGTTCATCGAAGATTACAACAAAATCGACCATGCCAAATGATATAACAATTTAAATTACAAGTCGACCAAGGCAATAGAAAAATGCAATAATTGCATGATGAAGTTATGTTTTCATGTGCAATTATTATGGTTTCATAATATTGATCCCTTCTTGGCTAATCATTGTGATGTCATCCGTTTTGGTTTATAGGTTGATTATTTATGTTCTTCCTATGATTTTCTTAGCGATTTTGGTCATAAAAGCTTATTAGCATATACATATTCATCTATATTTATATATGTACCTTTGATCATAAAATATTTTTGTTGTGTCAAAGTTCATGAGATCATAACGTTATAAGATTGCTACTTATATTTAGATATTATTTAATACAAATTTTAATGACAAATAATATTGTATAGATTAATATTTATATTATAAATTTAGTAAAAAGATTAGTATTGTATAGATTAATATTTATATTATGAATATACCTTAAGTATATTTTATGAAAAACATTAAGCATCTTTTAAAATATTTTAGAAGATGAGATTAAGTATTATTGTTTCCTTTAATAAAATTTTAAGAAAGGTGACAGTAAATGCCCCTTATGTTAAATAATTATTATCGACTATTAATGATTTTGCTAGTTTCATCCCTCTTTTAAATTAATTAATTAATTGTATATATACTTGAAATTAATGTGTAACAGATAAATGGAAGCATTCATTGCAAATTATTCTTCTGGTCTGGGGTGGTTCATGGCGTTTAGTAGTGGGAGGGAGTTTTGATAGAAACTCATCAATCCGCATATTCCATAAATTAATAAATTTCCTGTTTCAACTATAAATATTATCATGATTAAAAATTTTGAGAGTTTGTTTTTCAAGGTTGCAGAATCATTCAATCTGCTAAAATTAAAGATGGAAGCGTTGGTTTTTCAAGGTTGCAGAGGCGTGTCAAACATTCAAATATGCTTTTGGTTTTGTTCACAAAAGGGGGTCTGAGAAACTTGCAGACAAAAACACGACGAAGAATTTTGATGGAACTTTTGAAAAATGGCGTTGGCAGGGCAAATCATGGCTCTGACTGGATCTGTATGTAGCTATGGCAAAGGCATTCAAACTTTGTATAGAAACGGAAACGACAACACCAATAGAAGCATCTCAGAGAAATTGAAAATAATGTGCAGGTAAGGGATTTTGAATGAGGCATTGAATGAATTGTATGCCATGGATTGTAGAGGCATTTCAGCAGACTTCTATATCTATTTGGCTCTTCTGCAGGGATCCCTCAATGCCAAATATCTTCCACAAGGCAAATTAGTTTATGTCTACATACTTCAATCTGGATTTAAACTAGATGCTTTCCTGGAAACTAAACTTCTGGTTGTGTATACAGAGTGCCAAAAACTGGAGGAGGCACGTGACTTGTTTGACAAAATGTCCGAGAATTTTTTATATCATGGAATGCTCTTATAGACATGTCTGTTAAATGTGAATGCATATAGGATGTACGCAATGTGTTTGACAATATGTCTGAGATGAATGTAGTGTTTTGGACTGCAATGTTAGGAGGATATGTGCAGGGCGAATGTTTTGATGAGGCGGAGAAACTATTTTGGGAAATGCATTTTGCAGGTTTGGAGCCAGATTCGTTTACCCTTGTTGGCATGCAGTAACATTGAAGGTTTAGAATAGGGTAAGGAGGTCCATGAATGCATAATTAGAAGTGGATTTCAGATGAATTTTTGTGTGGGGAAAGTACTTGTGGATATGTATGTGAAATGTGGAAGAATTAAGGATGCACAACAAGTGTTCGAAATAGTGCCTTCAGAGAGTGTGGTCTCTTGGACATCCATGATTGCAAGATATGTAAGGGATGGTTATGTCAAAGAGGCTTCTAAGCTTTTTCAAAAAATGCCAGAATGAAATGTTGTATCTTGGACCGTGATGGTTGCAGGATACACACATATACCATGGTAAAAACTGAACAATGTCATTTTTGCATGAACTGAACAATGTCATTTTTGCATGCTCTGCATAGGTAGTTTTTTCTTTTTCTTTTGGGTTTAATATTGGTCTAGTAGTGAATGACTTATTGGCCTAGTAGTGAATGACTTGTTAGTAGAGATATTTGTTACTAGAGATATTTTGATCAATAGTTTTCTCATATTATTAAGTCAATTAGTCATTGAGATGGATCTGAACCAATCTTTAGCTTTGATGATTTCATTAGATTGTGTGTGTCTCCGTTTTTTTTTTGGCCATCCATGCATGCGTACATCTATCCTTATACTTTTGGCAGAATGTAGCCTAGGTGGGCCTAGGTGGGGAATGTTTGAAAACTCCTATCAAACCTATTTGATAGGGTACTCTAGTGTAGGATCATTCTAGGGCCCAAAAGCTTCAACTTAGAAGGTAGTCTTGTCCTTCCTTTTAGCATAATTGAAATTATGTCATAAATTAAAATTTGAATGTGGAGTAGTTGCCAATTATAACTATTATGACTAGTGTATATAAATTTTTGGATGTGAAGTATATTCCTGGTTTTGACTTATATGGGTTCTTTAATGGTTAGGATTTGTATTTTATAGCCTACGAAGATACAATATTTGTTAAGTTGTTTTATGAATAAAATTGTAAAATGATTAATTTTGTTAAGTTAGTTTTAAGATCAAATTTAACATAATGATTCAATGCCTTGAAAGCCTATTAGAAACTAATTTATAAAGTAGAACTTTTAGGAACTTAATTCCTTTTATTTAATTAATTAGGCATTATATTAAATTTTAGAAAATATTTATCATTAATTGTTATTTCTCGTCTAGGAAAATATTGATAAAATTATGTTAGTTTATGTATATGCATGTTATATATTAAGTGTATGTTGAAATAACAGGTAAATATATCATTTATGGTTTTTATTTATTAATTCATTTATTATTAATGTCAATATTTAAATTTGTTAGTAGTAGGCAATACGTAGTTAATACAATCTTTAGATACTCTTAGATTTGTATTAGTTAATGTATTCGTTAGATTCTTTAGTTAGTTAGTTAACATCAATTTTTAAGTTAGAAATTTATTTTTTCGTTTGTAATATTATCTTTTAAATGTAACTTAGGGTGTAAATTAAATTTTAGTATTAAAACGTAGTATAGATATAGTATCTCTATGTCCTTGCAATTTTTCTATATGGGAGTCATGTCTTAGATTGATGTTTATAGTTGTTTGATGCAGAGGGTACACCAATGGATCACAAACCACTCAACTACTCGTTCAATCCCTTGAACAATCTTGCCCCTAGAGACTCTCACTCCCCATATAGGATTCACAACCCCTTGATTCACACATTAACATGCTTTTGGACAACTTATTTGACTCCTCCCTAAGGCACAAAAATCTCCAACCTTAGGTGATACAACTTCTCACATCAAATCCCCCATATGACTCAAGGTCTTCCCAGCACTAACCCTTGCATAAAAGGACCACACCACCACAAATTTGCAGAGAGGGGTTAGGGTACCAAAGACTCATTTTTTGGTTTTGAGAATCCACAACCTTAAAGGCTCAAAGGGAAAGACCCATAACCCATTTTAGGGATGTTTGCTTTGTTAGTGTCCTAACTTCCTAGTAGCTCTTACATTGGACTTTTCTAGTCATAACTTCTTAAATTCGTGAACAAAGGCCCAATCAAATTACACTTTCAAATACCCTTTTTCTAGTTACACAACATACCCCAAATTCTATTCTGGGTTCCTCGTTTGATTAGGTGAAACATCCACTGCTCAAATAGGCTTAAAAGGGCTAATATGCTTAATTCGCAAAACAACTACTAATCAGAGGACTCTCCCTTCACAATCACTTGGAACACCCCTACCCAAATACATAAACACCAAATCCAACATCAAATTGCACCCAACCCCTTGTTTGATATCTCTGCAAATTAATTCTTTATTTCCTAGCCTGTCACATAATGGATGCCAGACCTGGGGCATCACAAAAAATTCGCCATTTGAAGCTGGGACCAGTCTAAAACTTGTTGCATCCTAAAGTACATGTTACAACCTAATATTCCCCAGGGTTTTAGCCAATTTGACATGTGGAATGTCAGGTTCCCATTAATGTTCTTCAAACCCTAGGGTAATGAGGGTTACATTCAAAATATGGAAATCTCAGAACAATCACTTCAATTTTATTCATAAGTTTATTAGCACCTTATGCCTCGACCCTTATGAGGTATTTAACAAAATTTCATGGCAGTTGGAACCAATCCCAACCAACTTTTGAACCCAACTAGCCATTAGGGGAAAAGTTGCCACTACAACATTTGGGGTTGAATTTTGACGCCAATTTGCGATGACATTGCCATTTGAGTGTTTTTTTTCCAAGTGCCCCAGACGCTGTCACAATAGCGACGACACCATTGTAATTGCGACACCTGCGTGATTATAAACAAAAAAAGAAGAAAGGCTCATTTCTAATTTAGCGTGATCGCATACCGTTGTGCGCGAAGAGGGCCCTAACTGTGGAAGCTGATTGGAATCTTGGTATATGGCAGTCACGACTTGAGGTAGGCATTTGAGCTTTGTCTTCTCATTAACTCAATTTCATTTTGATGGTATTTGTTGATTTAATGACACAATATGAATGTTAATACTGTAATTGTTTACATCTTTGCATTAGGAATGTTTGATGACCCGTGAGCTTTGAGAGCTAGGGCATCGTTGCTATTACCTTCAAGCTGGCATTGTGTGAAGTGTTTGATCTCTCTTTATTTGTTTTGCTGTTGATATTCACTATGTGGTACTCTCCGTTTATGATCATTTCATGAGGAAATGCCTTGATGGCTCGCGGGCTGCAGGCTAGGGCATCATGCATTGTTTATTAGCTCACTGTTTAATACTGACATTGTTTACATCTTTGCATATGGAATGCTTGATGACCTGCGAGCTTTGAGAGCTAGGGCATCGTTGCTATTACCTTCAAGACATTGTGTGAAGTGTTTGATCTCTCTTTATTTGTTTTGCTGTTGATATTCACTATGTGGCACTCCCCGTTTATGATCATTTCATGAGGAAATGTCTTGATGGCTCGCGGGCTGCAATCTAGGGCATCATGCATTGTTTATGAGCTCACTGTTTAATACTGGCATTTGTTTACATCTTTGCATTTGGAATGCTTGATGACCCATGAGCTTTGAGAGCTAGGGCATCGTTGCTATTACCTTCAAGGCATTGTGTGAAGTGTTTGATCTCTCTTTATTTGTTTTGTTGTTGATATTCACTATGTGGTACTCCCTGTTTTTCTTTCAGAAGTGTATGGCTTGACTATGCACATGCATAATTGTAGATGAGGATCAGTAGTAATAGGATGTCATTCATTGCTTAGATCTTTTTGATCTAAGCCCCATCGAGCTCTTTTCTTTGCAGGTTTTGGATCACACAGGAGCACATTGGATTCATAGCCTGGTCAAAAATTCATCACATCAGGCAATGTCTGGTACCCTTATTATTTATGTTCATACTCATAAAATATATGTACAGTTATAAAATTGCATGCCTTGAAATTTTATAACATAGTCCCTTAGCATAGCTATCAAAATAGAATGACAGTGGTGATTCAATGCATCTACAACCTCAACAGCATGGCAACATTGATCCAATAACAGCAAACACATTACAAATGCCAAGCTAGTTATGGTCTCAATGAAATAAACAGTGTATATATAAAACAATATATGGTGCACAACAACAAAAACAAGTAAGCAATGACAACAATAACATCATATATATATATTTATAACGAAGTTAAAGATGTTAATATTGGCACTGTACTTTAAGTAGGAGATGGCATTGCTCGTATTCATGGTCTTGATAAAGTAATGGCAGGGGAATTAGTAGAATTTGTAGATGGTACAGTAGGTATTAACCTAAATCTAGAATCAGATAATGTTGGAGCTGTATTAATGGGTGATGGCTTGATGATACAAGAGGGTAGTTCCGTGAGAGCAACATGAAAAATTGCTCAGATACCAGTAAGTGATGCTTATTTGGGAAGAGTTGTAAATGCACTAGCTCGACCTATTGATGGTAAGGGGAAGATCTCATCTTCTGAATCTCGATTGATCAAATCTCCCACCCCAGGTATTATTTCAAGACGTTCTGTATACGAACCTCTTCAAACAGGGCTTATTGCTATTGATTATATGATCCCTATAGGACGCGGTCAGCGAGAATTGATTATTAGGGACAGGCATACCAGTAAGACGACAGTAGCTACAGGTACGATTATAAATCAAAAAAATCAGAACGTAATATGTGTTTATGTCGCTATTGGTCAAAAAGCTTATTCCGTAGCTCAGGTAGTTAATACGTTCCAAGAATGTGGCGCAATGGAGTATACCATTGTGGTAGCAGAAACTGCAGATTCTCCTGCTACATTACAATATCTTGATCCTTATACAGGAGTAGCTTTAGCTGAATACTTTATGTATAAAGAACAACATACATTAATCATATATGATGATCTTTCCAAACAAGCACAAGCTTATCGACAAATGTCTCTTCTAATAAGAAGACCACCTGGCCGGGAAGCTTATCCAAGAGATGTTTTCTATTTACATTCTCGTTTATTAGAAAGAGTAGCTAAATTAAATTCTAAGTTAGGTGGAGGGAGTTTGACTGCTTTACCAATAGTTGAGACTCAAGTTGGAGATGTCTCAGCTTATATTCCCACTAACGTAATTTCTATTACCGACAGACAAATCTTCTTGTTAGCTGATCTATTCAATGCAGGAATTCAACCTGCCATTAATGTTGGTCTTTCCGTATCTAGAGTAGGATCTGCAGCTCAGATGAAAGCTATGAAACAAGTAGCTGGAAAATTAAAATTAGAATTAGCTCAACTTGTAGAGTTAGAAGCTTTTGCACAATTCACTTCTGATCTTGATAAAACTACACAAGATCAATTGGCAAGAGGTCAACGGTTACGCGAGTTGCTCAAACAATCTCAATCAAATCCTTTGACAATGGAAGAACAAATAGCTATGATTTATACCGACACGAATGGATATCTAGATGTATTAGAGATCGTTCAAGTTAAAAAATTTATTCTTAAGTTGCGCGAGCATTTAGTAAAAGATAAACCCCAGTTTGGAGAAATTATACGTTCTATTGGGACATTCACGGAACAAGCAGAAGATCTCTTAAAAGAAGCTATTCAAGAAAATATCCAACTTTTTCTTATGCTTGGAACAGGATAAAAGAGCTTAATAATCATTTATAAAGCATAACGAATTATT
>MU225460.1:1679107-1695034 GCA_018584345.1 Thuja plicata | reverse complement strand
AATTCTTCATGGTAGAAAATCCCAACCTCTTCAAAGTGAAATCAGAATGATGGATTCGCAGGTCAGAAGAACTATCATCATGACCCCCCTTGAGATTGCTAAAAATAAATCCATCTACAGTTATAATATGGACAAATGGGTGCAGAGTGATTTGGTTGAGCTTAAGAACAGATGTATCAAATTGGAAAACAAGAACTCTATGATCGAGGATACTATGGCTATCTACAGAAAGGAGTTTTCTCATAATGCTAATGCCCGTGTGTTTGATTACGGTTCTGATATGGATGATAAAATTAAAAAAGCAGTCGAGATAGCTATGATACCTATCCAGGAGAAGACAAGAAGGAATGAGGAAATGTTAAAACATTTGCTTAGTCTGGTGAACACAGGTATGAAGTCTACTCTGGAGAACTTGAATACTCTGAGTAAAATGCTAGAAGGAAACAAAGATACAATTGACCTCACTGACCCTACCCAGCAGATGGGACCTGGTACCCATACTAGGTCAAAGAAGTAGAAGGTTAATGATCAAGATATTCAGAGGCTGAAAGACAATGTGAAGACCATGCAGAATCAGCTGGAGGAATTCGAGAACTTCTTGAAGACTATGTCTTAACCTCGGTGCTGGTGGCTTTCTTTCTATGTTTTTCTTCCAGTGTCTTTTTTGATTTTTGCTTTGTAGGTGCTTATTGTTAAATCTGGGAGTTGTCCCTTTGTAGCCTGCTCCTCTCCTTGGGGCAGCTTGTTGTTCTTTGGGTCTTCATGACTATCTCTCTTCTCTTTTGTTAAAGGGTTTCGGGGCCCCTTCAAAACCTCTTTTTACCGTAATCAAAAAATTACTAAATAGCCTAAAAAATAGGTATCACCACTACCGTTGGTCCAATACTAAATAACCAAATATCCCTCCTAGATGGGATGATATCCTCTTTTATCAGTAGTTTTATTCCATCCGTCAAAGCTTGAATGATTCCCAAAGGACCGGCGTATTCAGGTCCAATGCATTGTTGTATTCCCACAGATATTTTTCTTTTGAGCCATACAATAACTAATACTCCTATCGTAATTCCCAATAGAAAGATAATTATGTCAATTAGAATCCATATAAGACTATATATTTCTTTTGAAAATCCCAATCGATAAAATAAATTGATAGCCTATTCTTCAAGATCTACTATATTAATCACCATTTTAACAATCAACCTCTCCCATAATGATATCTATACTACCCAAAATCATCATGATATCGGCTAATTTCATCCTTTTAACCAGTTGAGGAGGAATATGCAAATTAATAAAACCAGGTGGTCAAATTTTCCATCTCCAGGGGAAAATGTTATCATCTCCTATAAAAAAATTCCTAATTCCCCCTTAGGAGCTTCTACTCTCACGTAATGTTCTTGTTTTGATAACTCAAAAGTAGGGGAAGGTTTTTTACTAATAAATCGAGATTCGAAATCATTCCATTGCGAATCTTTTCCCTTATTTAAATGTCAAACCTCTAAATTCTCATAGGCCCCCCCCAGAATTATTTCTAGGGCTTGTCTAATTATTTTTATAGATTCTTTCATTTCTCCGATTCGAAGCAAATAACGAGCTAACGAATCTCCTTCTTTTTGCCAAGATCCCATTGGATTCTGGAAGCTCGTAGCATGGGTCTTGATAAAATCCAATCTATTTCTTCTTCTCTACTAATAATGCCTACTCCCTCAACTTATTTCAAAAAGATAGGATTGCGTGTAATAAGTCTTTCATATTCTGTCACTTTTGGAAATAAATAATAGCAAAAATTGAAGCATTTATCTACCGAACCGTAGGGTAAATCTACAGCTACTCCTCCAATAAAAAAATAATTATACATCATTCGCATGCCCGTGGCAGCTTCAAATAAATCATATATCATTTCCCTCTCTCTTAAAATATAAAAGAAAGGAGTCTACGCACCAATATCAGCCATGAAAGGTCCAAGCCATAACAAATGAGAAGCTATACAACTTAACTCTAGCATAATCATTCTAATGTAGCTAGCCCTTTTAGGTATTTGAATTTTTTCCAAATTTTCTGGTACATTAACCGTTATCGCCTCTGTGAACATAGTAGCTAAATAATCCCATCGTGTTACATAGGGGAGATATTGAAAAATTGTTCAGTTCTCAGCAATTTTTTCCATCCCTCTATGTAAATAACCTAATATAGGTTCACAGTCAATAACATCTTTACCATCTAGAGTAACAATAAGTCGAAGAACACCATGCATTGATGGATGATGAGGACCCATAATTACCATCATGAGGTCTTTCTCCCTAGCAACCATAATCATAACTCTTCCCCGGTTAAAAAAAAAATGAGAACAAAAGAAAGAATGACTCATTAGGATCCGAAATTTAATAAAACATAATTTCTGAAAATTTTGTTCAAAATTAACGCAGTCCACGAATATCTAATTGATCGATTAAACGTTTGTAATGAAGTCTATCTTTCTTTAACAGATAAATCAGAAGTCGTTTACGTTTACCCACAATTTTCCACAAACCTCTTTGGGACGAGTAGTCTCTTCCGTGCAGGTCCAAATGTTCAGTAATTTTTTTGAATGCAACTGGTTAAATAACATACTTGAGATTCAACAGATCCTCTTTGTTCTCTAGGAATCAAAGAGGGGCGAATAGAAAAATTTTTGATGATAAAAAAAATATTCTGAAGTTCAATATTATTGATTTAATTTAGAGTAAGAAAAAAGAATGAGATCCATTTCTTTTTGTTCATGGTCTATATATTCCTACGTTTTGATCGAATTTCTCTTCGGCATAAATAAAATGCAACTTTCATAGAATAAAGCTACCATACCAGCAAGATTTAATGTCGAAGTTTATCCAGGATTATTCAAAATAATGATGCACTCTCCTTTTCCATTGAGAAATAAAAAAAAGGGATGATGGAATGATTAATAAATTCCCCATCTTTAAGGTCAAAGAGAAGGGCTATAGTGGATTATAGAATCGTGTCCCTTGATCTTTCCAAGTACCTCCAAGAGACCCTAGAGATTCCCATTGCTCCTCTCTAGGGTCTTGGAGGGTGTACTATATTTACACCACTTCCTCTAATTTATTCATTATTTTCAAGATCTTCTTCATCCTTCCCTGTACTAAGGGAGGAAGAAAAACCCTTTGGGTTTTTTCCCGTTATTAGTTCTGTCGGTAGGTCCAGTATTGGTCCCGTTGTTATCATCTCATCCTTCTCACCAAAAAAAAACTCTCTTAAAGAAGAATCACTCATAAGATAAGAAAGAGCTTTTCTTGTGTCCGGATTTGCTTTTTTCCTCCAAGCTTTGTTACGATGTTGTTTTTTGGATTTAGAGGTGCATTTTTTTGGTACAGCCATAATATTTTTATAGTTTGATTTTTATTTAGAATTTAGAAAAAAATATAATTTTTTTTAATATTATATAATCTTTTTTTTTAGTTTGTAAACTTCTTATATATCTTTAAATTAAATTCATTTTTATAGTTTAGTTCCAAAAATATGATAGAATATTCTATCATATTTTTCTTGCATTTTGCAACCTATTTTGCAACCTTATTATAGAATATTTACTAGTAATAGGAGATCCACGATACAAATTGATAACAATTATCTTACATATGTATATCGAATTTTGAGTAAATGAAAAGCCACTATGTTATTTTAACAGATTCAATTATTTCTCATCTTAAGAATTCCAATTGGTTTCATTTTCTATTCAATTCTATTCTTAATACTACTATTGATCGACAATAGAAATTTTTTTAAAATAAAAATGTGTGTACATGACTTATAGCTCAGTACCTCGACGGAAAAAGAGTTCCTTCTTGCTCATCTCACAAATATTTGATTAGTATCAATATTGACCGGTGCAAATCTTTTCCAGAAAAAAAGATCGAAAAAAGGTCACAATAAATATGAAATCGATAGGATTGCATCCCATATTCTATCGTTCTTCTTTATTCATGATATATCATTTTTATTTTATTCTCTTCAGGGTCTAGTGGATTGGAAACCAAGAATGTGGAATATCAAAATATTAAGAAGAATGATTTAATCTTCCTATGGAATTTATATACAAATATGCTCGGGTCATGCCTTTCCTTCCGCTTTCAACTTCTGTAACAATCGGATTAGGATCCTTTTTTTTCTAGGAGCAACTAAGAGTGTTCACCGTACATGGGCTCTTATTAGCATTTTTCTATTAAGCGTAGCTATGTTTCTTTCTTTCAATTTGTTCTTGCAACAGATTACCGGCGGTCCCATCTATCAGTATTTCTGGTCCTGGGTTATAAATAATAAGTTTTTATTAGAGTTAGGCTATTTGATTGATCCACTTACTTCCATTATGTTAGTTTTTTGTTACAACAGTTGGAACCATGGTTATGATCTACAACGATAATTATATGTCGCATGATAAAACATATGTGAGGTTTTTTTCTTACCTTAATTTTTTCAATGCTTCTATGCTGGGGTTAGTTATTAGCTCTAATTTATTACAAATATTTTTTTTTTGGGAATTAGTAGGAATGTACTCCTATTTATTGATAGGTTTCTAGTTTACACGACCCAACATGGCTAATGCTTGTCAAAAAGCATTTATAACTAATCATGCAGGGGATTTTGGACTCTTATTAGGAATCCTAGGTTTTTATTGGGTAACAGGTAGTTTTGAATTTCAATATTTGTCTAAAACATTCAACGAATGGACTGCCATTGATGGGGTTGGTTTGTTTTTTGTTACTTTGTTTTCTTTTCTCTGATTTTTAGGCCCAGTAGCCAATTCTGCACAATTTCCACTTCATGTATGGTTACCTGATGCTATGGAAGGGCCTACTCCTATTTTAGCTCTTATACATGCCGCTACTATGGTAGCAGCAAGAATTTTTCTTGTAGCTCGATTGTTTCCTCTTTTTAAAGCTCTACCTTTAATAATGTATCTTATCTCTTGGATAGGTGGAATAACAACTCTATTGGGAGCTACTATGGCTCTCGCTCAAAAAGATCTTAAAAGAGGCTTCGCTTATTCTACTGTGTCTCAATTAGCTTACATGATGTTAGCTCTAGGGATAGATTCCTATCGAATCACTCTGTTCCATTTGATTACACATCCTTATTCCAAGGCATTATTGTTCCTAGGATCCAAATCAGTCATCCATTCCATGGAACCCATTGTTGGATATTGTCCCAGTAAAAGTTAGAATATGGCTCTTATGGGTGGTTTGAGAAAATATATGCCAATTACGGGAATCACTTTTCTTTTAGGGACACTTTCTCTTTCTGGTATTCCACCTTTTTCTTGTTTTTGGTCTAAAGACCAAATTCTTAGTGATAGTAAGTTATATTCTCCCATTTTTGGGCGAATAACTTGGTTCATAGCCGGATTAACTGCCTTTTACAAGTTTCGTATGTATTTACTTACTTTTTAAGGGGACTTCCTCGTAAATTTAGTTAATTCATATAACAACCATATTACATTATATTCGACTTCTATGTGGGGAGAGGAGGAATCCGGGATATCAAATAGAATGATAGTGGATTCTATGTCAAATCAAATTATAGGAAGCAATAATTCCTTTTCCAAAGAAGCATTTCAAATTTCAAATAAGATGGAAGGATTGTACAAAAAGAACAGAGGTTTGGTTGTCACTTATCCTTTCTTCCATAAGGGATCTTTTAAATATCCAAAAGAATCGGGCAAGACAATGCTATTTCCTTTAGTTGTATTGGGAATATTTACTCTGTTTGTTGGATTGATAGGAGTTCCTTTTTTTTGAAGTGGAATGAGTTATGACATATTATCTCAATGGTTTACTTCATCGATGACACCTTTTGATAAGAAACATCTGGAGAATTGGTCTGAATTTTTCATAGACGCAATCCCCTCAGTTGGTATAGCATTTATTGGTATATTGATTGCCTGTATTCTACATAGACCTATTTACTTCTTATCAAAGAATGTACATCATAAAAAAAATCCTAATATGAAGATTATTATGGACCAATCGATTAATATTATATATAATTGTTCTTTTTATCGATCTTATATAGGCATATATTATGACATAATCTTGACTAAAGGTATACAAGTATTAGCTGAAACAAGTCATTCATTTGATCAATGGGCAATTGATGGAATCTTGAATGGATTAGGTTTTTTAGGTCTTTTTGTAGGAGAGGGAATGAGATGCTTAGGAGGGGGACGTATATCTTCGTATATATTTTTTCTTTATTTTGTATATTAATATCTACATTAATATATTACTATTTATTTTTTGTAATGAAATAATGAAACTTTTCACCATAGAAAGCTAGAATGTATATTAAATTGTGCTCTTTATCAACATTGATGTTTATAACATCATCCTATTTCAATATCATTCCCTGAATTTCTTTTTTAAGATAATATTGTTAATTATCATTAATTCATTTATTTCATCAAATCGTTTACATAGAAAAAATAGATATAGAGATAAAAAAATGAAAGATTATGAAAAAATTAATTGAAATGCTTGCTTAAAAAGCAAAGACAACTAGGTGAATCATTCATCCGATGAAGGTATGATCGCTGATATGAGGTCCATTTTCATACTTTACCACATTTTAATAATTCCTTTAAAATCCCCGAGCAGATCAAATAAGATTTTACATATCCTATCAAATAGCCCATGATTAAATATAAAATCTACATAAGGTAGAAAGATGAAAGCTCCAAGGACCTTCTCTTGATCGAAATCAATTCGAGAGAATCGTTGAATATATTTTCAGAAAACTACTAGTCACAAATTACCTTAGCTTGCTCATAATTTGAAATAAATGAGTGAGCTAGCCTTGGATTTTACATTATTCCCAATCTACACAGGGATGTTGGTAACATTGCTGGTATAAAATTCTCAATGAAATTAAAATCAATAGTTTAAAAAAGAATGTGTTGGAGTGAAGAGAGGTTTACTCCAATTCAGCTCTAGAAATTGGGCAGTTTTTTCACTCTTTTTATGGTCCAATCGACAATATCTTATTCATAATTTGGAACCAAGTGCTTGAAGAAAAGAGCTCTCCTCAAATAGGATTTGAACCTATGACTAATCGGTTAACAGCTGACCGCTCTACCACTAAGCTACTGAGGAATAACAAAGGTATGATTATTCAAACCACTTCCACCTTCTTATCCATATTCTATATATATTATAAGCAGAATAGGTGATGATAACAACCCTTCCTTTGTTTCTGCGGGACACGGGGAGGTGGCGGTCAAGAAACACCACAATCTATATTCGCTACATCTCCCCTCTTCCATCCGAGATGCATATTGATAGATCGATACGGTGCTGTAGATCTGCCAGTGTGCTAAGTATGTTGGACTTTGGGAAAAGTGCAACTATAACACCTATTTTGAACCATGAAACATAGAAGATATGATATGATATAATAACACTTGAAACTAAAATTTGTCAATAGATAACCCTAATTTTAATAAGCAAGCGTCTTAATGAGTAAGAGCCCTTGGTTCTTTCCAATACGTCGTGCAAGCTTGGCACCGATGAGAAAGAGTTATAGAAGGTCATAAACAAATAACTATTCCATATTTCTATATTAATAATAATGCAATCTTAAATATATGAAAAATACTAGTATAGGCCACAGACCCTTATAGTAAAGTTCCAAAGCTTAACTACATAATTTAGCTATTATGTATTCGCAGTTCTCTTGCTAGTTCGAGAACTGTCATAGTAATTTGATTATTTTAGTCTCTATCTCTACTAGAGATACTCATAGTTTCTCTATAGTGAACTATTGTGGGTGAGGAGGGATTTAAACCCTCGACACCATGGTTTGTAGCCACGTGCTCTAATCCTCTGAGATACATGCCCCGTTTGCACCAGATAACAAACATTATTGCATTTAGCAGTGTGGGATGGGAAAAAAAGAATGCCGGGGTTGGGTTTATAAAAAAAAAAAAAGTAATATTTTTATTATTCTGGCATCGAGCTATTTTCCCACAGTGCTTCCCCTATAGTATCGTCACCACAGTAAAGTTTAACCACCAAGTTCGAGATGGATTGGTGTGGTTCCCCTATGCCTGAGACACCAGAATTTCAAACCATAAATGAAGAAGGCCATAAGCATATTGGTTCGTACTTGTCGATCTCTCTGCTTGGCAGGGGCACCTTTTTGGGGCCCTATCAAGCAAAGAGCTCGAAATGATACTAATGGAGCTATGCAATAAAAACTTCTTGGATTCTCTCAGTGAAAGAAAAATAATCATTTTTAATATTGATTAGGAGTCAGAAAGACTTGATTCCCTTTATTCATATTTTTTATTCTTTATCTTTATCATATCTGTAGTAACATTATATATCAAAACATACTTTTTGTACCTGATCAGATCAATCAGGTCATGTAGTAACAAGGTTCAAATCTTTCGGTCTCTTAGTATGCCTCGGCTGCATGCATTACTGCACTTCCACTTGACACCTATCACCTAACGGCTCATCTCGTCGTGACCTTAGAGAGCACTCATCTTGAGGTAGACTTCTTACTTATAGGTGTTCAACAATTATCTGCTTTGCACTTGGCTACCCAGCATCTACCGAGGGTACGATAACTGGTACACCAGAGGTGCATCCTTCCCGGTCCTCTCATACTAAGGAAAAGTCCTCTCAATGCTCTAACGCCTGCACCAGATATGGACCAAACTGTCTCATGACATTCTGAACCCAGCTCATGTACTGCTTTAATGGGTGAATAGCCCAACCCTTGGAACATACTACCGCCCCAGGTGGCGACGAGTCAACATCAAGTTTCCAAACCTTCCTGTTGATGTGAACTCTTGGGGAAGATCAACCTATTATCCCTAGAGTAACTTTTATCCGTTGAGCAACGACCCTTCCACTCAACACCGTCGGATCACTAAGGCTGACTTTCATCCCTGCTCGACAGGTCGGTCTTGCAGTCAAGCTCCCTTCTGCCTTTGCACTCGAGGACCAATTTCTGACTGGCCTGAGGAAACCTTTGCACACCTCCGTTACCTTTTGGGAGGCCTACGCCCCATAGAAACTATCTACCGAAGACTTTTCCTTAGACAGTATGTTTAGTCGCAAGGTTAGACTTCTGGCTTTTATAGAGTGGTATCTCATTGATGGCTCATGCCCCCCCAGAAGAGGGCCTTCTTTTCCTTCCACCTAAGTTGTGCAAAAAGAGCCCAAAGTCAATCCTAGGGAATAGTAAAGCTTCATAGGGTCTTTTTGTCCAGGTGTAGGTAGTCCACATCTTCACAGACATGTCTATTTCACTGAGTCTCTCTCCAAGATAGTGCCCAGATTGTTACACCTTTCGTACAGGTTGGAACTTACTCGAAAAGGAATTTTTCTACCTTAGGACCATTATAGTTATGACCGCCGTTCACCAGGGCTTTGGTCACTGGCTTCCCTGTCATCAGGTCACCATCTTCCTTAACTTTCTGGCACTGGGCAAGCTTCAGCCCCCATACATCATCTTACAACTTTGCGGAGACCTGTGGTTTTCGAAAATAGTCGCCTGGGCCTTGTCACTACGACCTCATTTCTACAAGGAGGCACCCCTTCTCCCAAAGTTACAGAGCTATTTTTTTGAGTTCCTTAGAGAGAATTATCTCGCGCTCCTAGGTATTCTCTACCTACCTACCTATGTTGGTTTCAGGTACAAGTACCCGTTTGTTAAAGGTCGTTCGAGCTTTTCCTGGGAGCATGACGTGGGTTGCCCAACATGTTGTCTCCTCCTCCTTTTTTAGAATCCATGCTAGAATTTGGACATTGGCTCAAGTTATTTTCTCTACCTCGTTCTGACCCCAAAAAAGTAGGGTCACCTTCTGACCTTAAACTGCAAAACCATAATTAAGATGGCTAACTTATCCTACTCCGTCCCTCAGGACCAACAAAGGGTAGTACAAGAATATTAACCTGTTGTCCATCAACTACACCTTTTAGCCTGATCTTAGGCCCTGAATCACCCTCTGTGGATGAACCTTGTAGAGGAATCCTTAGGTTTTTGGGGCATTGGATTCTCACCAATGTTTTCATTACTCAAGCTGACATTCTCGCTTCTGCTTTGTCCAAATCTGCTCGCATAGATACTTCTCTCTGAGGCGGAACGCTCCCCTACCAATGTATGTTTTATTACATCCCACAGCTTTGGCAGATCACTTAGTCCCAATCATCTTCGGTGCAAGAGAGCTCGAGTAGTAAGCTATTACGCTCTCTTTTAAGGATCGCTGCTTCTAGGTGAACCTCCTGGCTGTCTTTTCACTCCTACCTCCTTCATCACTCAACGATCATTTAGGGGCCTTAGCTGGTGATCTGGGAATTTTCCCTCTCAATGATGAAGCTTATCCCCCATCATCTCACTGGCTGACCTATTTCGTCTCTAGTATTCAGATTTTGTCTCCATTTGGTACCGCTCACGTAACCCACACCAAAATAGTGCTTTACCCCTAGAAGATCCAGTCAACCACTGCACCTCAATGCATTTTAGGGAGAACTAGCTAGATCTGGGTTTGAGTGGCATTTCACCCCTAACCACAACTCATCCACTGATTTTTCAACATTAGTTGGTTTGGACCTCTACTTAGCTTCACCTAAGCTTCATCCTGGTCATGGATAGATCACCCAGGTTCGGGTCCATAAGCAGTGACAATTCAATTTCCCTATGAAGACTCACTCTCACTATGATTCTGGCGGGTTCCCTTAACCAAGACACTACTTATAAGTCACCGGCTCATTCTTCAAAAGGCACGCGGTCAGCTCCTACTTGATTCTATATCCATCCAACAAAACAATTTTACTACATTTCATGTATTGTTTTATTTCTATCGAACAAGATAATATTCATGCATATATTTTCCTGCATCTCTACAGGAATATCCTATGAATATTCTTGTTACTAAATCAGTTTCTGTCCAACAAGATTGCATTTTTTTTGTCATTTCTGTCGAATAGGAGATCAAAAGCAGGTCAACTCCTCCCACTGCTTGAAACTGTTATGGTTTCATATTCTCTTTCAATCCCCGCTAGGGGTTCTTTTCACCTTTCCCTCATGGTACTATTTCACTACCGATCACCTAGGATTATTTAGCCTTGCAAGGTGGTCCTTGCTGATTCACAAGGGATTCCACGTGCCCCATGCTACTCGGGTTAGAGCGTAAGCTATCACAATGCTTTTGAATATTTGACTTTCACCATCTAGGGTGATATATTCCACTATTTCAACTTCTCCTAGTAGCATGACTCTTAGATTGCTCTCCCACAACCCCATTTTAACGGTTTAGGCTGATCCCATTTTGCTCGCCACTACTACGGGAATCGCTTTTGCTTTCTCTTCCTCTGGCTACTAAGATGTTTTAGTTTTCCAGGTTGTCCCTTGTCTGCCTATGGATTCAACAGATAGTTAAAAAGGTTAACCTATTTGAGAATTGCTGGATCTATGCTCAATTTCCATTCCCTGAAGCATTTCATCGAATACCACACCCTTCTTCGTCTCTAGGTGCCTAGGTATCCACTGTACGCCCTTAGTTTTTTGAACCTTTCCGCTCAAGGCCGTCTTAAGGAGCTACTATTACTAAAGACATGAAAGCATCTTATCAACATCCATGAACAATAAATCATAGATAAAACTGCCAATTATGACTGATCTTCTCTACAGAATAGTCACGGGGTGGAGATAAGTGGACTCAAACCGCTGGCATCTACCACAGGGTCAACCACTGTTTATTGAACCTTCTTGATTAAGTCTACCATAGAAGGCCAACAATCGACAATAGCCTTCCCCCGAACACAGCTCACAATTTTCATTGTACTATGCTCTCCAAAGAGCAACTCCTCCCAAAAGCAATAAGTTGTTGACCCTAGGAATTCTTGAAGTTCTGAAGAATTAAAACTCCAGAAGAACTAGGAATAAAAAGCTCTTATTTTTTTGACCGACTCTTTGATCTTATCTTTAAAAGATTTCCCTTCTCTGACCCTTCCTGTCCAATCAGAAGGGACAACTAATACATTCCACTTCTCAAATCATGGTATGTGGTCGGTCTGTGACCCCTAAATGACAAAAGCATCCTTGGAGCGATCTCGTAGTTCCTATAGGGTGGAGATGATGGGTCGGTCCATGGCATGACTTTTCCTTCTGCCACATTTTTTGGGCTAAAAAGGGTTGAAGGGAGATAGTACATCAAGTTGTTCGCAAGGGCCAACTTGATCCTCTTCCCCAAGGATCCTATAAGAAAGATCCCTAGGAGAGCCACCGACTCCAATTATGGGCCATGTATGATCCATACTAGATCTAACCAAGTAACCACCCTACCTTCTCTACGTTCTTGACAGTCTATCTTCGTCTCAATAGAGTTTTTTATTGGCATGTTACGGTCCTTTCTCCCATTACTGATAAAAAGTGAGCCACTGGTTCAGGTAAAAAATACTATCATTACCGCCTAAACAATAAGACATCCAACCCATAATCGCAATGACCCGATTGCAAGAGCAGAGCTCTACCAACTGAGCTATATCCCTGTAGATGTGAAATGAAGCAGACAAAAATCCTACTACATAGCGCATAATGGGTGGGATATCCTGGGCTTGAACCAGAGACCTCACCCGTGAAGTAAATTATCGCACCTATGATTAGATGAGAATAAGTTCTCTCTTCATTCAGGAGCGACTCATCCTTCCCGAACACAACATAAAAATTTTCGTTGTATTGCGCTCTCCAAGTGTACTTTCTCCCCTTCCTTTTTCTTCACCAACGACAAGATAAAGAAGTCAAAAATTGGATGAGAAGAGAAAAGGAGGTATTAATAAGATCCTCCTAACTCAATGCCAGACACTCCAAGATCCTTTTTTGATCCTGCTTCTCTCATCATTTATTAGGAGACTTATTAGGAGACGAATAACAATTTCCTAATGTACTGATCCAAAAATTATAGTGATTGAATGAGTTGAAGACAAAGTAAGTATTTACTATCCACTATTTTAGTAAGAAAAAGTCTCCCGGCCGGACAAGAATCCTATACTTACTATATATTTATTTCCTGCATCCTACGAAAAGAAAAAAGCATGAAAAGACTCGAATGATATGATCCCTCCATCACCCTAGAATAAAAGGTGATCTCATAGTTCTTGGTCTATGAAGATGCGTTGTTAGGTGTTTTTTTACACATTTAGGCTTAATAATAATAACTTCAGCCTGTGCTCGAGAGATAGCCTTCCATACATTGATAAGATATGCATGGATTGTCGATAAAAAAGTAGCCAAAATACTTGGCTACCCAAGACCGCCCATATACCATGAATAAATAGAAAATTTGATCTACATTCAATCTCACCTTAATCACCTCATCTATCCTCCTGATAAGAAAGTCAGTTTAAAGCCCTGGTTCGAACAAAAGGAGTACACCATGCTAATGTACCTTGGATGATCCACATCTCTGGGTCAGGCATTGATGAGCACATTGAACTATCCATGTGGTTGATATCCTTCATAGCCCAGGCACAATGACACAATTATCAGGGGCTCACTCTACCACTGAGCTAATAGCCCAGTAGGCCCCCCCAGTAGTAGGGGATGCCTGCCAAAAGCAAGACAAATCCTCTTTCTTGCTTGCTTTTTTTTCTTGCTCTCTTGCTTTTTTTTTGAGATCTTCTTTATTGTGTGTGTTTTTTTATTTTAATTTATTGAAATAATATAATAAAAAAATAAAAAAAGAATAATTAAATAGTTAAAATTAACCAATAACAATGTTTTTGTAAGTCATAAGCCTCTTAAATAAAGAGAAATAGAGACAATGATTGAAATAATTGTCTCTATTTCAAATGAAATATTAAACATAATAATGAATAAACCAAAATAAACACAGAAAATAGGACACTATCCACTTGTCTCGACCTGGGAAAAGGAGCTTACTTATGAACTTCATTCTTACTTATGTGACTAAAATGAACTTCACTACTGATAAACGACAAAAGACTTAATCTCCTGCAGATGCATCTTCTTGTCACTCGCTCTCTTTCGCAAGCGTAACAGTGTATGAACTCAACAAGCATTAGCTCTCCCTGAAAAGGAGGTAGTCCAGCCGCACCTTCCAGTACAACTACCTTGTTACAACTTCACTCCAATCACTAGCCGTGCCTTGGGCATCTCCCTCCTTGCGGTTAAGATAATGACTTCAGGCATGGCACACTTCCCTAGTGTGACGGGCAGTGTGTACAAGGCTTGAGAACGAATTCACCGCCGTATGGATAACCGACAATTACTAGCGATTCCTACTTCATGCAGGTGAGTTGCAGCCTGCAATCCGAATTGAGGCCAGGTTTTTGAGGTTAGCTTTCCCTTGCGGAGTCGCAACTCTTTGTCCCGGCCATTGTAGCACATGTGTCACTCAGGGTAGAAGGGGCATGATGACTTGACATCATCCTCACCTTCCATCAGCTTAACACTAATAGTCTATTTAGAGTTCCAAACTTTATGGCAACTAAACACGAGGGTTGTGCTCATTGCGGGACTTAACCCGACACCTTGCGGCATGAACTGACGACAGCCATGCACCACCTGTGTCTGCATTCTTGAAGGCACTCCTATTTTTCAAAAGGATTCGTGGTATGTCAATCCCTGGTAAGGTTCTTCGCTTTGCATCGAATTAAACCACATGCTCCACCGCTTGTGCAAGCCCCCGTCAATTCCTTTGAGTTTCATTCTTGTGAATGTACTTCCCAGGCGGGATACTTAAAGCATTAGCTACAGTACTATACGGGTCGATATGCACAGCACGTAGTATCCATCATTTACAACTAGGACTACTGGGGTATGTAATCCCATTTGCTCCCCTAGCTTTCATCTCTGAGTGTCAATGACGACCCAGTAGAGTGCCTTCGCCCTTGGTGTTCCTCCCGATATCAATGCATTCCACCACTCCACCAGAGATTCCCTCTGCCTCTACCGTATTCTAGCTTGGTAGTTTTCATTTCCTGTCCAGGGTTGAGCCTTGGGATTTGACGACGGACTTGAAAAGCCACCTACAGACACTTTACGCCTAATAATTATGGATAACGCTTGCATCCTCTATTTTATTGTGATTGCTGGCATAGAGTTAGCCAATGCTTATTCCTCAGATTTCATCATTTATTCTTCTCCAAGAAAAGAAGTTTACAACCCGTGAGCCTTCTTCCTTCACATGACATTGCTCCGTCAGGCTTTTGCCCATTGCAGAAAATTCCTCACTGCTGCCTCCTGTAGGAGTCTAGGTCGTGTCTCAGTCCTAGTGTGGTTGATCATCCTCTCAGACCAACTATTAATCAGAGCCTTGGTAAGCCATTTCCTCACCAACTAGCTAATCAGACGTGAGCCCCTCCTTGGGCAGATTCCTCCCTTTTGCTCCTCAGCCTACCTCGTAGAGGTACTAAATTCTATGGGGTATTAGCAACCGTTTCCAATTGTTGTTCTCCTCCCAAGGGAAGGTTCTTACTCATTACTCACCCATTCGCCACTGGAAACACCACTTCCCGTTCGACTTGCATGTGTTAAGCATGTCGCCAGTGTTCATCCTGAGCCAGGATCAAACTCTCTATGAAATTTAGAGTTTTATTACTTATTAATTATAGCTGCCTTCTTCGTGGACGAAGTCAATTTATGAATTATCTATCATCTGTATAATTATCTATTATCTAATCATCTGTATAACATATATACATTATATATGTATATATATATATCATTATATATGTATATCATATATCTTTATAATGAACTTTATAATGAAAATAATTAATTATTCAATTATGTGGAATTATGAGTTTTTGTCCTCCATTACAGGATAGAATGTTCATTAAAATGTTGATACGTATCAATCTTCTATGATACGTTATACTTTATCTTTTCTGGTGGGTATTACAT
>MU225460.1:1608682-1624315 GCA_018584345.1 Thuja plicata | reverse complement strand
TTGAATATAAGTATAGAATTTAACCAATTCTGCTAGCATTACCAAAACATGGAAAGTATGTTTAATGATGAGAAAATTGAGATATTCAAATCTAACCTTTATTTGATGAAAATAACCTTGCATAAGTATAGTAAAAATCAAGAATGGTTTCTAAACTACTATATGAAACTACATATAAGAACATAAACTAACCCAATAATGCATGAGCTCCTTCATACATTATGAAACCTTCATTTTATCTCTTTGAATTTTGCAACAACAGCTCCAAACAGGAGTAGAATGGTAACAATAAACTTCTAACAAGTCAAAATATACATGAACTATGAACATCATCAAAAGTATGGATTCTCCTTGATTTAATACACTTTCAATAAACAAAGAAAGTCTCTCTAGTGCTCTAACTAATCCTAAGGAAGACTCCAACATATTAGAACTCAGTAAACCACCAATGATTGTCAAAGATTTGCACTTAATTGGACTCACTAAACCACCTATTTGACCTAGAAGTGATCGGAGGTAGGAGATTTAAGAAACCCTTGGATTAAGGGTTTAAAAGTGCTAAATTTGGGGATTTTGGGGTTCTCAGTGGACTGAGCCCTATTCCTTTAAGGTTTGTTCATTTTTAGACATTATTAAAGAATGATGAAGGTTTGGAGTCTTTGGAAAGGATTCTATGGTTTCTTTGTTATTTGTGGTCTTTTTAAGCACTTCTGAAGCCATAGTGTGTATACAGTCACACTTGGTCTAACAGAGTCCATAGAAAACCGATTATAGAAATCTGAATACCCTAGTTTTAATGTTAAAAATGTGCCAGCAAATACCAAATACATGATGCCCTAGCACATTGCTCACGGGCCCTAAGTAGGTAACCAATAAAATAATGCCAAACAAATCTAGAGTAAGGAAATCCTTACAGGTGGTCCTCCTTTTACACCAAATCACAGTGGCAACAACTCACAGGTAGGCGGTCCTCCTTTTACACCAAACTACAGTGGCAACCCTCGTAGGCAGGTAGCCCTCCTTTTACTCTCACCAAATAAAAATTCAAACAATCGCAAGCTCTAGCTCCTTCGTGCTCCCAACTTAAAACCAAACAATGAAATGAGATGCAAAATCTTTTTTAGGCTCCAGCTCCTTCGCTCTCCCAACTTAAAACCAAAGAATGAAATGAGATGCTAAATCTTTTTTCTTTTTAAAGTTATGCCCGTGTTGGTCAAAATTTTGACCTACATGGTATTGGTCAAAATTTCAACTAACACAGGCATGGATTAAAAAAAAAAAATTTCCTTCTATAATCTAACCAACCTAAATCTTTTTAATTGATGGTCAAAATTTTTGGTACAAAAATGAGGTCAAATGTAGTAGTCAAAGATCTTCAATAAATCTGGAAATCTCATTGGTACCAGTGAGAAAACAAAAGGTAACTTATTCTATCTGAATGATACTGACTCCACTTGTTTGATGGCTACAAACAAAGACACATGGTTATGGCACAAAAGATTGTGTCATGTGAACTTTGACAACATGATAAAAATAATCCAAAAGAGAAATGTCAGACACTTACCGATGATGACCAAGCCCGACAATATCATGTGTAAGAATTATCAAAAATGTAAAATGACAAAGTCTAGTTTTAAAAGAAAAACCCATACATCTGATGCAATTTTAGAATTAGTCCATGTTGATTTATGTGGACCTATGAGGACAAAGAGTTATTATGGAGATATATATTTTATTCTCTTTGTTGATGATTACTCTAGAATGATGACAGACATATTTCTAAAAGATAAATCAGAAGCATTTAAGATGTTTAAATGGTAAAAAGCAATGGTTGAGAAGCAAAGTGGTAAGGAGCTAAAATGCTTAAGGTTAGATAGAGGAGAAGAATTTATTTCAGATGAATTCACTAAATTTTTTAATGAGCATGGAATCAAAAGACAGGTCTCTGCACCAAGGAAACCACAGCATAATGGAATTGTTGAAAGAAGGAATAGATCCATAGTTGATTGTGCAAGGAAAATGAATATAGAGAAAGGCATCACCCAAATCTTCTAGAGGGAAGCTGTCAGTACTGTTGTTTACACATTGAACATAGTACAATTGAAGAAAGACACTAAAAAGACACCTTATGAGCTATGGTATGGATACACACCCAATGTAAGTTATTTAAAAAATTTTGGTAGTCAATGTTATATCTTAAAAGATGATAGAAATGGAAAACTTGACTCCAAGAGTGATGAAGGAATTTTTCTAGGGTATTCTACCAAGAGAAAGGCTTACAAATGTCTAAAAAAAGCCTCTAACAAAATTATTGAAAGTGCAAATGTAAAGATTGATGAATTTGCAAAGAAGAATGAATAAGAAAGCACTAAAGAAACCAGAGTACTACAATAAGTTCACTTACAATGAGGAACCTGACACTCTACCCTACCAACAATGTAGAGTTCTCGAGCAACAAATCATTGCACTCGAGCATCAAGCTGCAAATATTGATGACCAGAATATTACTCAAGATGATGCAGAAATTGATGAAGAAAAAAATGATGATCAAGCTAATAGACAAAGAGTTATACCTATACTTGCAAGATATGTGAGGAAGAACCATCCACAGGACTAGATTATAGGAGATAAAAGGGCTGGTATGAGAACTAGAAGTAAGTCTCTAAATACAAGATGTCTTATTTGTGATTATGAGCCCAAATCTATCAATGCTACACTAGATAATGATGAATGGATTAGTGCTATGAATTTGGATATTGAACACATAGAGAAAAACAAGACATGGACACTTGTACCAAGACCAAATGACAAGAATGTCATCAGTACAAAATGGATATTTAGGAATAAGCTAAATGAGAATGGAGAAGTCACAAGGAAAAAAGCAATACTAGTATGCAAGGGGTATGCACAAGAAGAAGGAATTGACTATGGAGAGACCTTTGCACCCATTGCTAGGCTAGAAGGAGTAAGAATATTACTTGTTTATGCTACATATAAAGGATTCAAGGTATATGAAATGGATGTCAAGTCTGCATTTCTGAATGGAATACTTGAAGAAGAGGTATACATTGAACAACCAGAAGGGTTTGTTGATCCAGACAAGAGGGACATGGTATGTAGACTTTACAAAGCCCTGTATGGATTGAAACAAGCACCTTGAGCCTGGTATGAAAGACTTCATTCCTATCTTATAAGTATTGGATTTGTAAGAACTAGTGAAAACAATAATCTTTACTTGAAGGAAGATACTGATGCTAACACTTTGATTGCTGAGATATTTGTTGATGACATCATATTTGGAGGCAATGATATGCTATGTAAATCATTTGCAAATGAGATGAGCAAATAATTTGAGATGTCTATGTTTGGAGAGATCAAGTTCTTTCTTGGTCTACAAATCATGCAACAAGGAAAAGGTATTTTTATTACACAATCTAAGTACATCAAAGAAGTACTAAAAATATTCAAGATGGAAGAATCCAAACCAGTTGGAACACCGATGGAAATTGGATGCAAACTAACAATGGAAGACAAGTCATCATAGGTAAATCAAACTTTGTATAGATCAATTATTGGAAAACTCATGTATGTTGTACATACTAGACCAGATATTGCACACACAGTAGGAATAGTTGCTAGATTTTCTCCTAATCCCGGAGAGTCACATATGAATATTGTGAAAAGAATCCTAAGATATCTAAAGAATATCAAGGAATATGGCTTATGGTACAGAAGAGAAGGAAAATTTGAACTTCGGGTCTTTACCGATGCTGATTGGGCTGGAAATATTGATGACTGGAAGAGAACAATTGGAGGAGCGTTCTTCATGGGTGACAACCTTGTCACATGGCTTAGCAAGAAACAAGGATGCATCTCACAATCTACTGTAGAAGTAAAGTATGTTGCTGCTACTACAAACTATTCAAATATTGCATGGATCAAACAGTTATTGGAAGGTATGCATATGCAAATTTTAGAACTAGTAATTATCTATTGTGATAATATAAGTGCAATTAACATTTCCAAAAATCCAGTCATGCATGGTAAAACAAAGAATATTTCCATCAAGTATCATTATTTGAGAGAAAAAGTTCAGGCAAAGGAGGTGATACTTGAGTATGTGAAATTAAAGGAAAAATTGGCTGATATCTTCACCAAGCCACTGCCCAAGGATGCATTTGAGTACTTGAGAAAGAGACTAGGGGTCAGACCCTTGTCTACTGGTCAGTAAGCTGACTAGAAGGCTACATCATCCTACACATTATTAGAATATCATTCATGATTGATGCAAGCAAAGAGATGAAATTCAAAGCTACATCTGTATACAAATAGGTATATATCATCACCAAGCACCAGAGCATATTGTTGTATTGCTGATGGATAAGGGAAATTCAAGGAATATATTATGGATGGAGAGAAAAGTTTGCTTGACATTAATGTCAGATATTTGTGAGATATTTTTTTGGCATTGTTGTCAAAGGGAGAGAGATTATCCATATTATCACAACCTTCTGGAAAGGGAGAGAGATTATCCATTATCACATTACTCCAACAGGGAGAAATTATATCCGTAGAGAGAGAGATTGTATGGAAATATTATATAGAGGGAGAGTTGCTGACAAGTGAAATAGAAAACATCAAAAGAAAGGAGAACAGTCAAAGGGAGAGAGTTTGACATAGAAGGAGAACACATCAAATCAGAGAAAGAAAGATTCTACATCCATACAGTGAAGGGATTGAAGATAGATAGAAAGCCTGCAAGATTCAAATCAAAGCTACTTGAGCTTATCGAAAACCAGACATTTGTAATAGTTACATTAGGAAAGCTTGATGAAATAGTATATTTCATATTGTATTAGAAATAGTATAGTATGATAATATAGTATGTTGCCATCAATTAAAAAGGGAGATATTGATGACATGTAACTGATTAAATTTTTGAAAATGTTAAGTCGATGATCATGCAAGTCATTAAATCAGTTAATGTATTGTATTGTCATTGATGTCAACTTAATATAATATGTATGGTCATGGAGATACTGCCAAAGACTTCAAAGAACTCATGAATCAAGGATATGCTAATCAGTAATGCATAAAAGTCTAGTATTCACTAAGTGACTGAATACACCGACAGAGTGCTCCTGGTGGTCAGAGTAAAATAACAAAGTCACAGTATTTCCCAACCAAGGAATACACAAAATTACTGATGAGCAGAGTTATAGTGTTTTCTGATGAGAAAAACACAGAGTAAACTGACGGATAGAATTTCAGTGTTGCCCAATGGAAAAGACAAGGACGGAGATCCCGATGACAACTGAAGTCACACCGATGGAACAACCAGTTATCACCGATGGCTAACTAAAGTATTGACCGACAGAATAGAGAATTCAGGAAATGACAAAATGCCTAGCTGGCAAGAAGCTAAAGATAGAGTTAACAGATACTTATCATTGTTTTATTCATCCAGATAAAGCCAGAGATAAGTAATAAATTTAAAGTTGATTTTTACAGTTGGCAAGAAGATATCTGCGAGAAAAATTAGGAGTTATGCTTTAAATCAAATTGGTTGGATTGTTTATCACACCAAGAATCAAGAACCAAGAAAAAATGGATATTGTGTCTATATAAGAGACGAGCTTAATTCATTTTAAAAAGGGGATTAAGGGGAGTGAATAGAAAGAGGATGCTACAGAAAAAATGATGAAGAAAAACTTTAGGCAGTGCTGATCAAACAAGATGAAGGAGAGCTAAGGAATTTTATAGACAACCGACGAATAGTGAGAAGATAGTCACAGAGAAGAAAGTGTGGAGCACAAGGATTGAATTGATACATTAGTCAGAGAGGTAATGTACTTAAATAGATCTAAAAATTTGCAATTTAAGTTGCAATATGAACAATTCATAATGTTTCAGTTTAACCATTGAAGCATCAAGTCTCTTAACTAAGAAGGACTTAACAGTCTTCTATATATTGAGGTACATCTCAAGGAGTTCCAAAAAGTTTGATTCATGAAAGTAGAATTGGATATGCCTGATGCCTATTGACAGTCTAAGAAAGAGGCCGATTCAAGGATGGCAGCATTAGATGCCCGATACGAAGTGACAACCTCTATGTATAAAATCCTCTAACAAGGTCACACCTAACAGTGTGTTTGTAACCTTTAACATGGTTGGCTCTTAACATGGCTCACTTAAGAAGAGTGAAAATTTTGGGTACCGGTCCCAGTGGTTTTTTCCCTTAATAGGGTTTCTACATTAAAATCCATGTGTTATGTGTGTATGATTCATTTCTTTACTATTTTGTATCTTACATAATTCATTCTGGATACATCGGTATACTCTGCATATTTATTGTATTTCAGTAAATAGATGACCGCTTATCAATAAACATAAAGAAGAAGGTTTAACAGAGCAATCCCACAATTAGTAAATTGATATAAGTTATTCAAGGCATTCATCTTGTAGGACAAGAGATAACTTTAAAAATAATTTATGGTTATAAATTTTGAAGGGTTGATTTAAGGATTAATTTTTGAGGCCACTGATTCACCCCCCCTCTTAGTTATTACTAATAGAGTCATTATATGCGTACTCTTCTTGACTGATCACCATGTCCCATGTTTGACCATGCTGCTTTGTTAAGCATCTCAATAGGTTTCCCAATGACCTAATGGCCACCTTTGTTTGGCCATCTTTCTGAGGGTGGTATGTTGAAGAGAAGGATAATTATGTTCCCAACTTCCATAATGTTTTCCAAAAATGGCCCACAAACTTTGAAACTTTTTCGGTGACAATATTAAGGGGAAATCCATGTATTTTAACAACTTCCTTGAAGAACAAACCAACTATATAGGAAGCATCATTTGAACATTCACATGGAAAGAAATGTACCATCTTACTATACCTATCCACCACTACAAACATACTATCAAAACCCCTTGGAGTCCTAGGAAGACCCCAAAAAAAGTCCATACTTATGCTTTCCCAAGGCCTATTAGGAATTGGGAGTGGTTAATAGAGACCTACATTATATGATGTCCCCTTGGCTCTTTGACATATACTTCAACCTTCCATAAACTTTCTGACTTCAGTTTTCAACTTAGGCCAATAGTAGAACCTTTTCACCTACTTTAGGGTCTTGTAAAGCCCAAAATGACCATCCAAACTACCATTATGCTTTTCCCTTATAATATTATCCCTCATGGAGAATTTGGGAGTACAAAGTTGAGTCCCTTTAAATAAAAAAACATCCTGCAAAAAAACATTAGAGAATTGAGCATGACAAGATTCTGAGAATTGGGCACAACCCTCATAGATTTCTTTAAAATATGCATCATCCCTGTGTAGATCCTTGAGGGCTTCAACTCCCATGCTCTATAGATTCACTTTTTAGATTGAAAGTACCCTCATACTAAGGGAATCAACCACCTTATTGCATTGACCCTTCTTGTTCTTAATTTTTAAGGTATAAGGTTGTAATTGCTCAACCCACTTCATGTGTTTGCAATTTTGTTTCTCTTGCCCATTCAAGTAACTTAAGGTATGAATATCTGTATAAACTATAAATTACTTTGGTAGGAGACAGTGCCTCCACTTCTTCAATTTTTGCACCATGGCATACAACTCTAAATCATAGGTAGAATACCTCCTTTTTGCATCATTTAACTTCTTAGAGAAGAAAGCTACTGGTCTGCCCTCCTGGCTCAAAACAACCCCAATAGATTGATTACTTACATCGCTGTAAATAACTTGTCAAAATCATGGAGAGAAAGGATATTTTTTTGTGCTACTCTACTCTTCAAGTACTCAAACCCTTTTTTTTCATTCACACTCCAAAGAAACTTACACTTGTTACCTCCCTTAATGATGTCAAGAATAGGAGCACAAATCTAATTGGAGTTCTTTATGAACTTTTTATAAAATTCGGCTAAGCCATGAAAAATTCTTACATCACCTACTAATTTAGGAGGGGGCCAAATCAATATTTCTTCAAAATTTGAGGGATCCATCTTGAGACTTCCCTTGGAGATAACAAACCCAAGGTATAAAAGATCCTACTTCATGAAGACACACTTCTTAAATTTGATCACCAACTTCTCCTCATAGAGACTCTTTAAGGCCTAGTCCAAGTGCTTCAAGTGTTTCTCTTTTGTCCTATTGAAAAAAAGTATGTCATCCAAATATACAATGACAAATTTTCCAATGAAATCATACAATACCTCATTCATTAGGAACATGAAGTACTAGGTGCATTTCTTAGTCCAAAGAAGATAACCAACCATTCATAAAGACCCTCATTAGTTTTGAATATTGTCTTCCATTCATCTCCTTGTCTGATTCTTATATGATGGTAACCAAATTTGAGATCAATTTTTGAATAGTAGCATGCTCCTCCTAAGTAGTCAATGAGGTCTTCAATCCTTGGCATGGGAAACCTATACCTTATTGTAATTTTATTAATTGCTCTTGAATCAGTGCATACTCTCCATGTACCATCCTTCTTAGGAGCTAGCACTATTGGTTTGTACAAGGGATTAGGCTCTTCCTAACCAACCCCTTATATAGGAGCTATTGCAATTTCTTTGATATCTTTTCATTTTGTGCAGGTGTCATCTTATAGGCCAGTTTGTTTGGCAAAGTAGCACTAGGTATTAGGTCAATTTGATGGCTCACATCTCAGATTGGGGGAAGGGTGTTGGGCATCTCCTCTACAAATATGCCTTTGTATTTGTGTAAAAAACCTTGCATCTCTTTGGGAATATTTCTCCTCTCACTATCTTGTAGACCAAAACTATCCTTTGGCCTCATGATTAGTGCATACCCTTGATGATCCTCTTCTTTTAAGGCTTCTAGGAACTCCCTTCCACTCACTACCATGACACTTGACCCTAGTTGTTTATCTACACTGTCATCCTGCAGGGGGTCCATCTTATACTTCTTCCGATTTTTGGTGATGAGATAGGAATTTTTCTTTCCATAATGTTGTGCTTGGACATCATATTGCCATGGATGACCCAATAAAAAGTGGTAGGAATCCATGGGGATCATATCACACAAATTTTTTTCCCTATATTCCCCAATCTCAAATTATACCCATGATTGCATCAACTAAAACTTGTTTCCCTTTATTTGAACATGATACTTTGTAGGGGTTAGTATGAGGTATTCTCTTCAACTTTAATTTGTTTACCATTTCTATTGAAACTAAATTCTCAGTTGAACTAGAATCAACTATCACCTTACATACCTTTCCATAAGCTTTTCATGTTGTCCTAAATAATGTCTTTCTTTGAGGGGGATCCTGCATTTGTGGCACATTCAACAAGGTTCTCCTCAACATCAGGCTTTCTTCATCATGTATGTGACCTACATTTCCAATTAGGGAATTAATGCTTTGACAATATTCTTCCATGATCAGTTGGTTCCTTCTCTGTCTCCATGAGAAGTTGAGGCTTTCTTCGGACACTTTTTCATGGTGTGCCCTACTTGATTGCAATTGAAGCATATTCCTATGAAGATAATAGGATCTCTTCCTAGCCCTCAAAATCTACCCCTTCCATTGGGTCTCCTTCCTCTCTATCCCCCTCTTGAACTAGAGTTCCCACTTTTCTCTTGGTGGCTAGACTCTCCTTAACTTTTTTGAAATTAGTTTATTCCCCCATTGTTTCCTCTACCTTTGAAATTCCTTCCCCCTCTACCTTTGTTCTTCTTCTCACCTTTTCTTCTCAATTTCTCATCTTCCCTAAGTGTCATTTGAAACACTTGTCCACTATCTCAGGGGTCAAGATGCTTATTTCATCTTGGATGCTAAATTTCAATCCATTGATATACCTCACAAATTTTCCTTTCTCATCTTCTACATGCCCACATCTGAGAGTAAGTTTAAGAAAGTCTTCAGTGTATGGGGATACATCCATTTCCCTCTGTTTTAGGTTTTGCATCCTCTTATATATTTTTAAATCATAATCTGCTGGCATGAACTGAGACTTGATCCTCTCCACCATATTTCTCCAAGAGTTGATCATGCTCCTTCCACTCTTCACCCTTTCACCTTGGGTGTAGTTCCACCATGTGAGTGCAAAACCTTTCAATTTTGTCTTTGAAAACCTCACTCTTTTGATCTCGGGAACCTCCTTGTATTAAAAGTAATTATTCAAGGCCTCAATCCATTCTACAACCTCATCAACATCCATCTTCCCACTGAACATTGGGAAATACATCCTTGCCTGTGAAGTATCCTTTCCCAATGTCTTTAGGTCCTCAACCAAATACTTTTTTTCTGCAGGTAACTCAATCTCCTACCTCTGGGGTACTTCTTATTCATCTTCCCCCTTGTCCTCTTCTCCTTAAGAAACCTCAACTTAGCCCCTTATCTCTTTCCTTAGTTCTTTGGTTAGTTCCTTAATCCCAACCTAGATAATCTCTTCCATCTTTGAAAATCTCTCCACAACATATGTGGTCATTCCCTATGGAGGCATGTTGTTAGCCTCTTCTTTACCTTCTTCTTCTAATATAAACCAATCCTAAGCATCCAGTTGGCTCTGATACAACTATGATGTAGAGGGTACACCAATGGAACACAAACCACTCAAGTACTCATTCAATCCCTTGAAATTTTTTTCCCCTAGAGAATCTCACTCCCCATGTAGGGTTCACAACCCCTTGATTCACATATGAACATGATTTTGGATAACTTATCTGAATCCTCCCTAAGGTAGACCAATCTCTAACCTTAGATGATACAACTTCTCACATCAAATCCCCCATATGACTCAAGGTATTCCTTGCACTAACCCTTACATACAAGGATCACACCACCACAACTTTGGAGAGAGGGGTTGGGGTAACAGAGGCTCATTTTTTGGTTTTGAGAATCCACAACAACCTTTAAGACTCAAAGGGAAAGACCCATAACCCATTTTAGGGATGTTTTCTTTGTACGTGTCCTAATTTCCTAGTAGCTCTTACATTGGAATTGTCTGGTCATAACTTCTTAAATTTGTGAACAAAGGCCCAATTGAATTACACTTTCAAATAGCCTTTTTTTGGTTACACAACATCCCCAAATTTTGTTCTGGGTTCCTCCTTTGACTAGGTCAAACACCCACTTCTCAAATAGGCTTAAAAGCGCTAATAGGATTAATTTGAAAAAAACTACTAATAAGAGGACTCTCCCTTCAAAATTGCCACTTGGAACACCCCTACCAAAATACATAAACACCAAATCCAACATCAAATTGTACCCAACTCCTTGTTTGATATCTCTGCAAATCAATTCTTTGTTTCTTGGCCTGCCACATAATGGATGCCAGACCTAGGGAATCACACCAAAAATTTCCATTTGAATGGACCAGTCTAAAACTTGTTGCATCCTAAAGTAAATGTTACAACCTAGCATTCCCCAGGGTTTTAGCCAATTTGACCTGTGGAATGTCAGGTTTCCATTAATGTTTTTCAAACCCTAGGGTAACGAGGGTTACATAACATTTTCTATAAAAACCTCTCTAACTTGCTCCTACCTTCACCAAAATTATTCAGACTAGATACAATTGAAATCCAATTCATGGATCTATTTAGACATGCATTTTAATTAGGTTTCCCAATTCATACACATCTATACATATATAAAAACTGCCAAAAATGTGGAAATATCAAAACAATCACTTCAATTTTATTCAAAAGTTTATCATAACCCTATGCCTCAACCCTTATGAGGCATTTAAAAAAATTTCATGGCAGTTGGAACCAATTCCAACCATCTTTTGAACCCAACTAGCTGTTAGGGGCAAAGTTGCAAAAGTTGCAAAAGTTGCTCAAAAGTGGCTATGCAAGTTTTTGACGACTTTGCACTTTTTGCACCATTAGCACCCCTAACTATACAATGAAAATTATTACATAATTTTTGTGCCAAAAATTAGACTCAAAAACATCAAATATACCTTATTCTTACTTGTTTGAGCAAGTTGACCAATTTTGACATACTAGGTCCTGATTGGTCTTACAATGCAATTTGGCTCCTAGGCCTTAGAAGATTTCTTTAAGAGATCACAATCAATTTCAAAATTGTCCAATGAAAATTATTACAAAATGGTCAAATAAAACAACATTAAATGAGTATGGTCTTCATGAGGTGCTCATCCACCATCGTCATGTATGTTCACAAAGTATATTATTTTGTGTTGATATGATTATTTGTTCTATTGTAGTTGTGTTTGTTTTCTTGATGTAATGGTAGAGGTATTGGAGGGTTGGTGTATGGGGCTCCTTATGTTTACCAGAGGCTTGGGTTTGTTTGAATGTTAAATTTTCATCTTGCTTCTTGAATGTAAATGGGTTTGTGTCTTATATGATTGGATCATTATGTGTTATTGTAACATGTTGATTTAAGGCCCAACTGTGTAATTGGGGTCACATGAGGGTATGTATGTGTCTTGGGTATTTCATGGTTGGAATATGTTAAAATTCAATTTGATGATGATTGTATTATGTTAGTGATGATTGGATCCAAAGGGGGACATATGCATTAATTATGTTTTATTTGGGTTATGGGTTATGTTTCAGAATCTAGAGAGGTTCCTATGAGATTCTCAACATGAGGCATTTATGATTTAGTTTTGATGTCACTTTTGTTATGATGACATAAATGGATCCTTCTAGTGATTTCATTTTTTACGTTCTAAACTTTGTGATGTAGATAAAAATTGCCAATCCACCCCCTTGACCCAAATCACTCTACCAATACCCAATAACCCAACGTGATTACACACTTTCCCAATAGGGGTCTTCACACCAAAGTGCTCAAACTTGTTCCCAACAATCCAAAGTCATTCCAAGACCTTCTAGAGTTTATTATAACACCTTTCAACAAGTTTCAAACTTACAAAATTTCCCACAACAGACTCGACAACACAATTTCTTCAAACTGGTCTCAAATTAGGCCTTTCCCTTGTAGCCCTCCAAAACCCGCTCCATTGAATTTTCATAAGATTTTACCTAAAAACATAAAAAAAATATTACATATTCCACTACCCATTTTGGAGTTATACAACATATGTGGAATTCAAGTATAGGTCCTTTGAGTCAACTGTACATAAATGAACAAGTTCGGTACTTCACAAGGCCTAATTAGGCCACTTTTACAAAGCAAGTGAGCTCTAAACTTCACAAAAATACCCAAAATCTTCCTCAGAGTCTCCAAATGGTTCAAAAAAAAGTATTTTGGCACTCACTAGGCCATATCAACTCAACATATAGGTTTTCTATGAAACCCTCAACATTAAAGCTCCCAAACTAGGGCCTTCTAGAAATCCGATCAAAAATCACCTCCAGGAATAAAAAAAAGTTGTAACACCATCTCTTGGACATGTCCAAACATAATACAACATAAACATACCACTTCATTAAGCCACTTCTCCCACTACTATGCTTGTGGCATTGAATCAAACCCCCTTTCAAAGTCAAACCCATAGTGATCACCCTTAATCAGTTAAATATACATCAAAGAATGTTAGTACTTCATATTTTATAGGGTATGAGATCAATTCCTCAAGGTAAAATACAAACATAAAGAGAAATGAATCAAATTCCCATTAAAACCTCAAAATTTGAAGGAAATCAATTCATTGTTTCACACAATTCAGACTTAGAACGCCAAAATGACTTCTTACAAACTTAAAAGTGATTAGAAATAGTTACATAAATTGTGTTGAAGCATCAAAGGAATGGGACTAAGGAAAAGTAATGGGATAAGGTAGAAATATGATCAGATACCCATAATAAATTTGAACAAAATTTAGGAAATCATTTACCTATTTTATTACAGATATGCATTCATACATTCCTCTCTTTCATCCACGCTCTCTAGGAATTTTATAGACCCCTTACACCTTCCTCAACCGATTCCAATTGGTTTTGAGTCATTACAATAAGCAATTTAATCAAAACTAACCAATCCTGCCAAAACTGTTATTAGCCATTGGGATTTGAAATTCAAATTTTGTAAAACATATTAAACTTATTCCTAATGCCCTAAAACCTATCCAAAAGCTTATGTTTTAGTCTTATTACACCCTTGGCATGTCAAACAACCTACCTAATTGATTAATCGTAGTGCCATTTATTAAATTTTTGGGTCCTAAGGTCCTTATTAGGACCATTAGGACATCTATTCACTTTGCCTTGTGTATTACATTCAAAGGCCATTATAGGCTTCAATACATAATAGTTGAGTTTTATAGACACATGCACTATACTTTCACCCCTTGGTGAATCCAAGGTCTTCAATCTTTCTTTACAATTTCACATTCTACAGAAATTGTTGTGCTGACACTTCGCATAGATTATATTTAGTATTCTCTTTCACCATTCTATATGCCATCATGATAACTCCTGCAAATACTAAATTAGGTCTACTACTATAGTATAATTTGTAACCAAGTATCATAGCAATAAATTTTACATCATGTTGCACAATGTCACTTACTAACATAGCTTGCCTGGCCCATTTTGTGTGTGTTAGGGTTTCAACTTACTTCTTAACATGTTTCTCTACTACATGAATGATTCCAGTATTATCCAATCCAGTAATCTCATGAATCAATTCACTAAAAATATTCACAGGTTGCTCTCCTATCCAAATAAATTGATCATTTACTCTGCTCAATAATATCTTAAATCATTATTCTTTTTCGAATTCATATAGGTCTAGAATTTTCATAATGCTCAATTAATCAACATGTTTGTATTAATCTCTCATAATGCCTTTGTGTTGGAATAATGATATATTTGTCATCAGTGAAAACACTTAGTGAAAACACTTATTCGATTCTGAATGCTTACCGAGCTCATCACTCAGTCCACAGCCTATACCAAGCATTCAACGGTTAAATAGTTCATACCGAACAAAACAGTGGTCACCGAGCATATGAACAGATCAGCAGTGTTTACCGAGAAGAGCAACATTTACTGAGCAGATGGTAGTCACCGAGCTTCATCATATCTACCGAGTCATTAGTTGAAGACAACCAAGAAGTCAGTTATCACCGAGTCACCAGCGGTTACCGAGTGACACTATATCTACCGAGTCACCACAGCTACCGTGTTCCAAGCTACACTTCGGGACTAGTATGGACCGAGCTTCTACTCTTACCGAGAGCATGACGATGCCGAGTATTGTAGTGGATGCCAAGTATCAGAAGATCACCGAGCCAGCTTGAGGAACCGAGCTTCTACCGACTCAGTAATATTTTATTTACTTATGTAAGGCCGACTTAAGAATAAGATTATGTTATTAATTTGTATGAGGCCAACTTTGTGAAATATGGATGGTATATATATGTAATGTATTATACCATCTGATGTATGGAATTATGTGAAAGTATGGATATGCGAAATTAAAGAAGAGCAGAGCAAAGACTGCAATAAGGCAGCAGCACAGAGCATTTTCGTAAAGGAGCAGAATTGACATATCTATCTCAGAAGGAGATCAGTACACAAAGGATCTTATGAGCAATTTAGTTGTAAGTCAAGATCTACTGTTTCATCCTAACAGTTGAATCAGTTTGTAAATCCTTTAACCGGGTAGACTTAACAGTCTTTTGTAAATCTCCTAACCGAGTGCATACTTCATTGTAT
>MU225460.1:1558947-1575170 GCA_018584345.1 Thuja plicata | reverse complement strand
GTGTCAGATCTTGTAATTGCTTTTAGTTGTTGTCCTTAATCATGATGTTTTAAAACCAGTTATATATGACTCCATGCCCTAGGATTGAGCACTAGTCTATTTTTGTTCAGTGAGATGACTATCATCATTTAAATCAAAATCTTTACTTTCAGTTTCGGTCTGTTTCAGTAAAAGTTACAGTGAACATTTCATGTAATTCCACCAATAGCAAGCTTGAATAATTTAGTAATTTCATTATTCTAAGTTGTTAAGGGTATTCCCGCCCGAGTTTGTGGAGCTCAAAGTGTAGAAGGTTTCAAAACCTTGTTTCTGTTATTCTATTCTATGCTGAATCAGTGTTAGGGATAAATAGAGTGAACCCTCAAAGGGTATTTTTATAGCAGCAAGAAAAGGAACCAACAGGCCACAAGAGTTGTTCATCATAGAAATAGAAATGACAGAAATGCAGAAGGATGAACTAAGCTAAAATAAATCTAACTATGGATTCCTCACCAAGTGGGCCCCCTTGGGTGAGTACCTAAAACACTCAATTACACAGAATTTAAACTCAAAACATCATTTGCTTATTACCTTGAATAACAAAGTACATAAATTCTAAATAACAAATTTGAACTGGATTGCAACTATATTAATGAAAAACTATCGCCCTCCTCCTCACACAGGAGCGGAGCTTTATTTAAAGGAAAAACATATAACTGCTAAACTCCATATGCCCTAAGAAAAGGTAGAGCTTTTATTACAGACAACTAACAAAAAGGAAACTAGAATGCAGGAAATAGACTCAGTCCAAAAGAGAGGAAAGAACTGCGTAGACAACAGATCTAACTCCCCACTCTCTCCTAGATTTTATCAAAGAAATTATTGCACTTTTCCAAGTCTTCTCTCAACCATTTCCACCGGTAGCCTTCCACCGTTGCTACGCCGACGTTTCTTCTAGATGTGTCTGCTACAGAACCGAGTTAAGTGCCCAACACATAAATGTGCTCACTTGAACAAGATGTCAGTTGCTACTTCGATGCGCTGCATTAACACCATTAGGATAAGAGCATTCATGGTAATTAATCAAAGTACATGCATTAGCTATTTCTCAAATAGTCAATTCATTCATAAAACATGATCATAAGTCCATAGCAATAAACAGAGTATATTCATCCTGATAAAGTGTATTTAAGTAGCATATGTCCACGGCATAGGTTTAGTGGTTGACTACCACATAATAATAGTTTTAGAGCATAAATTCTGGAGATAACAAAAAGAAAACATGGGAAAAGACTTAGCAAAAGTTCTTCTAAGGTATCTAAAGCATGCCATTAAAATGGCCTATCAGTGATACCCAATGTTTTCTTAGAAACATTTTCAAAGCCATGAATATGAGTGTAATCAAGTTGAATAGTTCAATATAAGCTTTGATTTCTTTGAGGATGTTCATACTAAAAACATTAAGTCCAGCTTTGATTTATTTGACCATGTTCGTACTAAAAACATCAAGTCCAGACCCATTATCAATTAAGTCTATATGAATGAGATTATCATTGATAAGGATAACTACCATAAGGGCATCATATCAATCTTGAACTTCTTTAGGAGGTAAATCATATTAAGTAAACACTATCTAAGGTGGGATAGGGGTAGTATGTATGCATTACAAAAAGGAATTTATATTATCTTTATTAGGAGGTGGATTTGTAAGAGTGGTTAAATAATTTTTCAAGGCTTCATGATATGTAGGAGAAGTTTGAAGAAGCTCCCAAAGGGAAATCTTGGTAGGGGTATTATGGAGTTGTTCTATTAATTCATAATCCTTTCCAAGGTTTTGGGGAAGATGAAGAGGAGTAGGAAGCATGGGTTGAGAAGGTTGGAGATAAGTAGAAGGAACCATATTATTAAGTTGAGGATTATTTATTATGTGATAGGTGTGAGCCACCACCTGATAATCCTTCAATAATTCCAAAACAACTTATAGGTTTTCCTTTAATGGTTATAGTAGGAATATTGGGAGTTTGAAAAGAATTTTGAGTATTATATGCTTTAATCGTAATCACAGTTGATTGAGGATATCCTTTGATAGTTATCATAGGATTGTTGATTACCATAGGTTGAGCATGAATATTGACAATATTAACTTGATTAGGCTCTTGATTCCTCATGGGTTCATCACTAGAAGGGAGAACTTTAAGGAAATTAGTAATGATAGGATCCTCTTCTTCCAAGATGTCCTTAGAATAGGGATTAGGAACTTAATTTAAGGCTTCATCTATACTAGGAGTCCCAAATGAAGGTAAATTGGTATTAAGAAAAGTATTTATGATATCCTCCTCTTCTGCTAATATATCCTCATAAAAAGGGTATGTCATAGGAGAAGGATCATTACTCACTAATTCATCAATGGTAGAGGGGGAGTGATTGAGGTGAATAAAATATAAAGTATCCTTAAGGAGGTGAATGGTATCCTCATGGGGAAGATGCATATTAAGTGAATAGTCAACATCATCTTGTAATGGCTCATCCCAAATAGGGAGATCATGAAGATATGGATTATTATCTTGGCTTAATATATCCTCATGAGGAGGAGGGTCCTTAGGGAAAAAATGAGATTAACCTATAGAAAATATTCATGATAACATATAAAAAATGTATGAAATTATATTCTTATACTTCCATGTAAATACATAAAGAACAAATGAAATGATTTATAAGACTAATTGGTGTAGAGCCTATCTTGAAGCTAGGTGGTTTCACTCTTCCCACACCCACTCTTCTTAGGCCAACCCAAGTTGAACTATTTGTCCCAAGGTGACTCAAAAATCATATGTTATGTTTTGAATCTTACATACCCTTATGTGACAATTTTATTATTAATCTCCTATTTCATATATGCAATGTCCATTTTCTTTATGTAGTTGCTCACATAAAGATGCCCAAATAATGTTTGTAGGTACATTTAGAAAACAAGTTTCCTGGCCTGCTGAGAAATTTATGGTACACTGTCTCTAAGTTCATTTCCCCAATGGTCAGGGTGATCCAATGGGGGGAAATCAAGCCATAGACATGATGAACCAACCCCTACTACTCAACTGGTTCCAACCCAACACAAACAATTATTTAACACCTGATTACTTTTGAACTCGGAGAAACTCAAAATGAACTATAAGATAATGTAAAAAATTAACATGCATTCATATATAGGGAAAATAGAGTGAAAAATATGCAGGAAAAACCAAAATCTTCATATTTCTTTTTTTCACCAATTTTCTTACATTTTCAAAAAAAATGGACCTTCTATCTCATTTCTCCCTTGTTTTTCTAATGTGAACCTCTACCACATCCTGTAATATCCCCTCTAGTATATCCCCATGATTCTTCATAATACTCAAGTAGAATTCCAAACATTGGAAACAATTACAGAAGATGAACATTCACATTGACATAGGTAATCCTGAAGATATCATCACTTCATCGATAAAACATAATTTTGGTTATGCCAACTCCCAATCACTCCATCAGGATAACAAACATTAATCATCAGAATGATGGGGTTCCACCAGGTTAGTTCTATTTTAGTCATGTAGATCCCAGATCACTTCATCAGGGTAGCCTATACTGATCATCAGAATAGTCTTGTTCCATCAGGGTATCACCTTTTAAGATATGTCGATCCCTGATCATCTCATCAGGGTGAGTTATGCTGATACTAAAAAATTTACAATTGGGTTCAGAATGCATCTTGGCCTTTTGTGATCTTGACCAATTGGTTTAAATGGATTCTAAAACATCTTAAGGACTTAATAAAACCAAATCTACCCTATCATGGATTTTCAACCAGTTTGATCAAGATGGATTATGTGTGCTACTCATGTCGATGACCTTACAAAATTGGGTCCTTATTACATATCCTTACTGACTCGTAATTAGTTATCTTTTCCCTCATGGCATTCCATGAGTATTTTTTCAAGAGGTGCTATTATACCATACTCCCCAGGTGATTAAATCTCAAGTCCACTTGAGATCAATTTATACAAGGTTGTGCCATGTTTCTTCATCTAGTCTTCATCCACCCATATTTCATCTAATTCGGGGAGTTCTCTCCATTTAACAAGGTATTCCTTGTAAACTTGTTTGTTGTTTTCTTCACAACTTTGGTATCTAGTACCTTCTCGAGCTTTCATGGTTCTTCAAGTAGAAATTCCTTCAAAATTTCTTTTGGATCAGTTACCTGCAATGAATCACCTACATGTACATCACCTTTGAATGGTGTTAAGTTAGCCACATTAAAAATTTGAGATATACCAATGTTTGAAGGTAGTTGTAGTTCATAGGCATTATTGCCAAAATTCCTAAGGATTTTGTATGGTCCTACTTTCCTCATCATTAGTTTGTTGTGTTTCCCCTTGGGTAACCTCTCTTTCTTCAAATTTTCCCATACCAAATCATCAACATCAAAATGGACATCTCTCTTTTTCTTATCAATGTGTTCCTTATACTTCTTTGTATTCTTTTGGAATGACTTTCTAACTTGATCATGAACTTATTTAAATCCTGTAGAAAATTCTTCACCATGAGAAGTGATATGTTCCTTTGATGGAAATTATTGCAATTCCAATATCCCTCTTAGATTCAATCCATACAATATCTAAAATGGGTTTCTTCTTGTACTTTTGTTGACAGAATCATTATAAGGATATTCGACTTGTGGAAGAATGGAATCTCACTTTTCTCCATACTATTTGGTGAGACATCTTTACAAATTTCCCAGTGCCCTATTGACCACTTCAGTTTAGCCGTCAATTTATGAGTGATATGTCAAGCTAATGGAAACATTTGTGCCTAGTTTCTTCCACAAATTCCTATAAAAATTTCCTACAAACTTCACATCTCTATCGAACAAAATGTTCAAAGGAATTCCATGTATTCTTACCACCTCTTTGATGAAAATACCAACAACATAAGAAGCATCACTTGTACTCTTACATGGAAAGAAGTGTGCCTAATTACTAAACCTATCAACAACCACAAAAAAAATATCAAATCCTTTTTGAGTTCTTGGAAAACCCATCACAAAGTCCATGCTTACATTTTCCCATGGTTTGGAAGGAATGGGAAGTGGATGATATAGTCCTACATTTATTTTTTTACCTTTGGCATCTTGACACACCATACATGAATCTGCAAAATTTCTGACATCTTCTTGCAATTTAGGCCAGTGATAGAACCTTCTTACTAGTTCAAGGGTTTTGTCTAACCCAAAATGTCCACCCATGCAACCACTATGTCTCTCCTTGATTATATTATCCCTCATTGAGCACATGGGAATGCATAATTTCCATCCTTTGAAAAGAAGACCATCTTGGATCAAGTAATCAGAAAATTCTAAATAGTATCTGCTCTCAAAATCAGAACATACCTTGTATATGTCTTTGAAGTCTTCATCATTAACATACATACCTTTTAGTGATTCAATCCCCAAAATTTCTAACTGAATTTTAGACATCGTTAGTGTCCTCCTACTAAGAGCATCAAGAACTTTATTGGAAACAACTTTCTTATTTTTATTGTAAATGTATAGTCTTGGATTGAGTCAACCCATTTCATATGCCCGTGACTCAATTTCTCCTGACTATTTAGGAAACTTAGTGCTTGATTATATGTATACACCAAAAATTCTTTTGGAAGTAAGTAATGTCTCCATTTCTTTAGGGCTTGAAACAATGCATACATTTTTAAGTCATTGGAAGAATATTTCTTCTTAGCATCAATTAAATTTTCACTAAAAAAAATGCAATTGGTTTACCTTCCTGGCTGAGTACTGCACCTATGGCCAAATGACTTGCATCACATTCAGTCTAATTTTTTTTTTAAAATCATGTAAGGTAAGAATAGGTTTCTCTAATACCAATATGATGCAAATCCTATCTTGAAGCTAGGTGGTTTCACTCTTCCCACACCCACTCTACTTAGGCCAACCCTAGTTAAACTATTTGTCCCAAGGTGACTCAAAACTTATATGTTATGTTTTGAACCACACACACCCTTGTGTGAAAAGTTCATTACTAATCTCCTATTGTATCTATGCAATCTCCACTATCTTTACCAAGTTGGTCACATAGAGATTCCTAGCTTATATTCATCGACACATTCAGCAAACAATTTTCCCGTGTTGAGGAATTTATGGTACATTTTCTCTTCTTTCATTTCCCCAAGGGTAATGGTACTCCAACAGAGGAAAATCAAGCAAGAGACATAATGAACCAACCCCTTGCTACTTAGATGGTTCCAACACAACACAAACAATTATTTAACACCCTATGATTACTTTTGAACACAGAGAAAATCAAAGTGAACTATAACCTAATGTACAAAATTAACATCCATTCATAGACATGGAAAACAAAGTAGACAATATGCAAGAAAAATAAAACAAAATTGTATTTCTTTTTTCACCAGTTTTCTTACATTTTTCAAAAAAAAGGACCTTCCATCTCAATTATCACTTTTTCTATTGTGAACCTCTACCTCATTCTGCAATCTCCCCTTTGGTATATCCCCGTGCTTCTTGGTAATGCTCAAGTAGAATGCTAAACACTGGAAACTATTACGTAATATGAATAGTTTCATCAGCATAGGTCATCCTGAAGACATCAACACTTCATCGATAAAATATAATTTTGGTTATGCCAACTCTTGATCACTCCATCGGGATAATACACACTGATCATCGAAATAGAGAAGTTCGACAGGGTAGCTCTATTTTAGTCATGTTGATCCATGATCACTTCATCGGGGTAGCCTAAACTGATCATCAGAATAGTCTTGTTCCATTGGGGTAGCACCTTTTGAGATATGCTTTTTTTGACCTTGATCAATTTTCTCAAATGTATTCTAAAACATCTTAAGGACTTAATAAAACCAAATCTACCCTTGTTAGGAATAAAAGTACAAAAGACAACTGAGAGGGGGGGTGAATCAGTTGTGATATATATTATTAAAATTTAAACTTTGTAAACACAACTACAATGTAAATGATAACATAGTAAATGTCAACACAATAACACAATACTTTTTGTTGAGGAAATCCTGTTAAAGGTAAAACCCCGGTGGGAATTAGTACCCGCAAATAGTGTACTAAGAGTATTGTATCCCTATTAAAAGATTTAGCCCTATTAGAATCTTATTACAACATTACAGTACACATTCCTTGTTAGGAGTCAAGAAAAATTATTAGGCTCACTGCCCAAAGAAGGTTAAAGCCACCCTCAAGGATTCACAATCTGAACAAGTGTATATAGGAATATAAAATCTAGTAAACTATCTGATAGAAACTATCTTTGCTTGGTTAGTTCCATTGAAGTATAACAATCATCAACTCTACTCTACATCTAGTGGCCTATAAGGCCTTGCAACTTCCACTCTTCTTTGAATTTTCAATCTCTACCACATCTTTCCGAAAGAAAAGATCTCTCATATATACCCCTTTACAATAATTCATCAGGTCAGCCAATTAAGATTTCCCAATACATAATTAATTAATTAGGTCAACCAATTAAGTCTTTTCAATATACAAATAATTATATAACCCCTTGCTAAGATACACACAGTAGCTATAACAATGAAACATCAATTACAATCCATCACATATACTCCCAGATCTAAAATCCACGCTCACAATTCATTTTACACGCTACATGTCTGAAGTCGGCCACCAAATAGGTCTCCTCTAGAATACACGCCACAGATGACATCACCAATAATCACATGAAAATAAAACTAAACCCATTATTCCAACATATGTTGGCTATCCACCAGTAAGCTCTCTTCATCTGAAATATCTTCACCAGTAAGATATACATGAAACACAGAGACCCACTCTATCAAGCATCACAATTAGAGTCTAGAAACCAAACTTCACCAAATTAATTGTAACATTAGCAATATGCAACATAAAGCCAAGATACCTTAGGAATAAGGTCAACACACATCCTTCTTCATATATCCAAATTTGATCATTCTAAATCATCCATACACTGTCCATACACTTCTGTCAGTCAAGTAACCAGTTTGTTCTCTCCACAGAAACATATGTTGACATCAGTGACAAAACATGAATATCAACAGCATGATCAGTACCAAAAAATGATATCAATCAACAAGCCTATCATGGACCTCTTTGGACCTATTTGATCATGAGGGCTTATGTGTGTTGTTCATGTCAATGGTCTTACAAAATTAGGTCCTTATTACACACCCTTACTGACTCCTAATTAGGTATATTTGGACTCATGGCATTCCATGAGTGTTGTTCCTAGAGGTTCTCCTGCACCACTAATGATTGCATGAAATGAAATAATTTTTCATTTTTTAAATATGTAAAGTTGAAATGTAACAATGCAATGAATGTAGCTATATTAAATCTAAATACACACAATAAAATGCATACCAAGTATCATATAGGTCTAAAAAGTTAGCACCCATTAATTTTGAAGATCTAGGACCTATTTAAACCCCATTTTAGTTATCTCATCGATAATGGATGCATTTATGCTTGCTTTTCCCATGTTTCTCTCCATTTTTCCCTGAGCCTCTAAATACTCATTAGACCCTACAAAATCTTCCTTGAAATTTATCCTTCCAGGTATAAGTCAAACAAATTTTTACCTATACCTTGGGGGTTTAAATTTGGTGGGTTTCGAACCTGATGTAAAGTATTTTAATTTTCCCTCCTAGCACAGTCGGCCTCCACAAAATTGAACGCTGAGATCTCTATAAAAGGAGACCTATTCCCTTAATTTTTTCATCTACAACACATCTAGATCCACTTACATATGCTATCTATCATACTCCATTAACATATACATTCAAGCACTCTCTCTCAAGCAATTAAGTTCAGGGTGTAACTCAAGTGCTCTTTTTGAAGATTTCAAGCAAGAAAACAAGGATTTGGATCTAATATTTGAAGGCTTCCTTCCATCCATTCTTCACCCCTCTCCTCTTCCATTCAAGAATATAAAGCATACATACATCCATGATCTATGATTTGGCAAGTGTATATCTACTACATTGGTGAATACATCCTACATTTTATCAACATACATTCAATCAAGCAAGTATACATCTTTTTGCGTATAGCAGGTCTATATACATTCACAAGGGTTTGAAAAGAAAGGTGAATACTTACATTTGTCTTGTTTTACATGATTTAATTATTTCATTTCAAGCTTAATTTCTCTATGGGGTCTTGACCAATCCAAGCCCCTTTTCCCCCAAAAATTTCCCCTTCTCTTGTGTGCAGGTGTAGATTCACAAAGTTCTAGACTTGGATTTATAGATCTGGAAGTGTAGTATTGATCACACTCTTGAGACAATTAGATTCAGACCTCTAGGGTATAGGCCAAACCACCTTTTAAATATACTTGGGTATAGGTTGCACTAGGTTTGATTTATTCCTACAACATTCAATTTTTCATAACATAGAGCTCTCGCCTGTAGCTTTTCAAATCCTGGTCTATTTCTAATTTCAATACAATCTGATAGGATTTCTATAGATCTGAAGTTTCATCCTCTACTATCATTAAAGGTTAGTTCTTCATTATCCATTTTCTTCCATATTTGTCTCTTTGATATATTAGACCTGATATCTTGTTGTTTATCATTGCATGAATGTTTTTTTTTACTTTACTTACATTTATATAATATCATTCTTACATAAATGGAAAATAGGCCCCTAAAATCACACATTCCTTCTAAGACTAAATCATTCATTAGCATCCCTTCTTCTACTTGGGTTGCGTTGATAAGATCTAGTCCAAAAGGGATCATATTTTAGGGGCCCCTTTTCAATGTATATGTGTGACTTGGTGATTTATCATTGATCACCATTTCACCATATACATTTATGTGAACCCGTCACTTTCATGCTTCATACCTTTTGATTGGGTAGTTAATATTCTTTTATTTGTATGCATCTTTGCATTACATAGATAGCTTTACTTTATATACATCATAGATTATCTCTTGCATGATTTGGCTAGATAAATTTTCCCTTACTATATTTAGATCTACTTTGTATACACTTTGTTTTCATTACATGGTATGCGTTTAGATAAATGTTCATTTAGTGTTGAATATTATTTTATATCTAGATATGCTTTGTATGAATTGTGATAATTTTTATTTACATTACATTTTTCATTATATCTTCCTTTCCTTTCATTCCTTTGTGTTTTAGCTTTATCACTTTGAGTCCAACCTATAGTATTCCAGTTAGAAGAATTCATAGAATCACAAGTTCTTTTGATCTTGAACCTTCCTTTTTTCCTAGGAATCTTGATAAAACCAACATGCCTCCTAATAAAATCAATCCTATCATAGAGAAAAATTCTACTCATTCTTCTTATGATTAAGATGAAGCATTAAGAGTTCCTCATACCCAAGTGCAAAATATTACTCATGAATTTGAAAAATTGGAACATTGGTTAGCTCAACAGAATCATAATATTGAAGCTCTTTCTTTTGTAGAAGGTTTAAATAAACTAATTCATAATGATGAATGTTTTCTTAACCTCTTGCATGGTATTTCTCATCTTATTGATTCCAATGTTAAAAATCTTCAGGAATGTGCTCAATAATTAGGCTATGTCCCCCCTACTACAATTATTGAAACTTCTTTTCCCATTCCACTTCCATTCCTATTCTTTCTACTTATGCTCAAMCTCTTATCACAAMTYCAATCCAACCTTCTAACCCCACACATGTGAGTCTCCCTAATMCTATTCCTCYTTCTCCTCCTACRTGTATTCCATGTGTTTYATTTCCTTTMTCTATGCCTTCTTATCATAGTGCTCCTTTTTCATATCCAAATCTTATTTCCTCCAATGATCCTACAATGCTTCATGCTTCTTCCAACATTCGCTATGTTTCACATAATATTCCTAAAATTTATAATGTTTCTCCCCCTATCATTTCTTTCATTGATTGTACCATTAATAGCTTAGCTCAAACTATGTGTTCTTTGAAACAACAACTTGCTTCTTTGACTCATTCCTGATAGAATATTTAATCTTTCCTTAGTTGTATTTATTTAATTTAGAATGAACCAAGGTATCCTACAAGTATTGTATCCTCTAGTACAAGTAGGAGGATATGTAATTTCTTTTTAATTTCTTTATTAAGGAAAATAGTTTATCCTCCTTAAGAGGATGTTTCCACTTTGTACATAGCTATTATTAATGGTGGCATTCATGGACTAGTGAGTTACTTTGTAACTTCTCTCCTCAACTCTATTTAAGAGATGTCTCTCTCTCTCTCTCTCTCTCTCTTAATTCATAAGGGATTTTTTCTTTTCTTTTCCCCTTTCAATACTTCTTGTCTCTTTGTCTTGGATCTTTTGGTGATTGCTCCAAGTTTATGCATTTCTCATGGTAGAAATATTCACTTAAATTAACTCTCTTTGACTATTGTTCCTTTCTTTTCTCTTTATTTTTTCCCTTCATGATATCATAGCATAGGTTACTAATCCTTGTTTGAGTGAAATTTGTTGAAGGTTACCATTTTGTGGAGCACACCTAGGTTTGGAGACATTCTTGAAAAGAGAGAAGCTTGATGTCATTTCTTACCTCATTTGTGCTTGCAGGATTTCTCGAATACCTATTTTTTTGTTACTAACCCTCTTTGTAAGGATTACCACCAGAGAGTTTACTATATTTTTTCCATTTTTTTCCAAAAAAAAAAACTTAACCTCAGTTGTGCAAATGCAAGGTTAGATTTTTTTTTCTTATCTCATAGTTTATTTGCAAGTTTCTCTTCCATATTTGTGCATTTATATTGATATAATATTATCTCCTATTTTATTTATAGGTTTAATAATGATATGTATTTATCATTTTCATTTGAAGGTTACCATTGTGTTTGATTTTTAGGATTATAAGTTTAAAGCCTATCTGATTATCATATTATTCAGTATTGTTGATTATATTATGTGAATTGTTTATCTTTTTCCAGTGAGTTTGATTTTCTTTGATTTTTATTAAACCTTCATAATGCTGCATTATTTTATCCTCGTCATCTGTAATAATAGTTATCACTTCCCATCCTTGTAACACTCCCTCTCAAACTTTTTCTTCCTTCTTTCGTCAAAACATTGTGAGCTTGTTCTTTAACCAGTTATACCCTTTAATGCATATTATATTATATAATATACCGCTCTAAATTCCATAGAATATCTCCTTCCATTGATACTCTACCTTCACTCTTCCTGGTCATCATCTCAAAGAGTGTACAGAGTGTGCATCCCACAAGGTGTTGGAGGAAACCAAACTTTTGAAACCTCAACAATTCTATAGATGCTTAAACATTCCTCCACTCCTACTGCCTTTGAATGTGTAACATTTATTTTCCCTATGCTCTAATCCCACTCCAAATGCCCAACTGCTTCTTTGCTTCCCATTAATGTTGCCAATCCCCCACGTAACTTGTTGATATCTCTGTACATTATTCTTACCATTTGTTGGTTTTGTTTGAGCATTGCCTGTCCACCACTCATCCTTGCCAAAGGGAAGGTAAGATAATGTCTCTACAATTGTCTATCCTTTGACTTTGATAGTTCTCCTCTGACTCCAACATCTGTGGTTATCTTTTCTGAGATATAGCCTGTGATCTCCCTCTATAAACTTTTCCATTAGCTCTATCATTTTCTCATTGCAGGCCAACGTATTGGCTATTTTTAAATGGTATCATTCTTTGTTTTAATAGTTTGAACATTTTTTTTAAAATTAGTTTGAATTATTTTTAAATCATTTAAATAAATTGGTTTTGTAAATAGTTTAAATACATTGTTTCTAATCTACTTTTTTAAATAATTTTAAATTTGATATAGTTTTTAGTAAGTTTTAATAATACATTTCAAAAGTATAAGCATTTTAATTTTCTTAATAGTTTAAAATCAATTGTGTTTCAAGTTTTAATAAAATTGAAACCTTTTTTAACATTTATTTCAACAACATTCAAGAACGGATGGAGCGGGAGCGGGAGAAGGGAGGTGAAAGAGCGGGAGACAGTTTTTTGAATTTGAACACAGGAGGGAAGCTGGGAGATGAAGGTCTTGCAATAGGATATACGAAAAGGAAGCAGATTCTACTGTAAGATCATTGTCAGATGTTGAGGAAAAACCTGGTGGGTTGACCCTAGCTTCGTCCAGCAAGGATAACAGTCCTGTCATGGGGCCAAAGGTGGAAAAAACAAAAAATTTCTAATGCTATGGATGAGTCAACAAAATTGATTGAAGGTAAGTCACGTGGATTTTCCATGAATCTAGGTAAAGGGAATTGGTCGGGTCTTTTTGGAGTTAAACCCTCTGGCAATTCCTTATTCCCAAAGGTGAATATTTTGTCTGACCCACTTAAGGGAGATATTGGCATTATTATTCCTGACCCAATTGGTGATCATACTGTGTCAATCATGGCTACTACCTTGGTTGGAAATTTTATGGGTCCACGACCGGATATAGATTTAGTCAGATCCTTTGCGGATAAGAAATGGAGGCTTAAAGGCCAAGTTAACATTGCTGCAATTCCAAAAGGATTTTTCTCATTTGAGTTATCTAATGGGGAATCCCTATCAAAAATTTTGTGTGGTGGTGCTTGGATGATGGGTAAATCCTCTTTATCTCTGCAAAAATGGATGACAATCCTCGACTATAATGACAGTATTTTCACAACTGCTCCAATTTGGGTTTGTCTTCCTGGGATCCCCTTGGAATATTGGCATGAGGATACATTGATAGCCATTGCTAGTGCATTTGGGGAGCTTCTCTCCATAGACCTAATGATAGCAACAAGGACTAGACAAGTTTATGCTAGGATTTGTGTGAACATACAGTAGAGTGCAGATCTTCCACAAGTTAACTCTGAAATCAAAGTTGGGGTCTTGGAAGCAAGAGGTTGAATAAAAATCTATGGCTTTTTCTTTCTTCACATGCAAGAAATCTGGTCTCTAGGAGAAACAATGCCCCCAAAAACCTCAAAAGGAAAAAAAGAAGGTTCAAGAACAAAACAAGGGTCAGAGAATGGAGTGGAAGAAAAAAATATAGATGAAACTACTATCCCTTCTATAATTTATGAAGAAAATAGGGATCAGAAGGCAATAGGTAACTCTGAACAGAATAATGAGATTCATCAAAAAGAGCAATAATGGGAAACCCAAACAAGCATAGAACAAGAATTAGAAAATCAAGAATCAAAAGGAAGGATAAATGAGCTCACTAGTCTGAAAATCACAATAGAAGAAAGAGTGGAATTTGTTATAGGAGAAGAAACACTTAAGGACCTAAGGGTGGAAGATAGTATGGCTCCTCCCAAAGGAGAAGAAAAATTAAGGGACTCTCGGGAAGAATAATCCCTGATAGGGATAGAAAATGTCTTAACCCAGAGTTCAGAGGATAGCATGGAAGTTGAGAACTATCTAATAAGTGGTATTAATAAGTATTCTCCTTTCAACCCAAAACATATTAAACCCTTGGAAAAATTGGACAACAAGAAATCTATAGATTTAGAGGATAAGGAAAACTCTTGGAAAAATGTGGGAGACCCAAAGAAAGGATCAGGAAAGAAAGGATTTAGATCCCCCATGGAGAACATTCTACTAATGATTTGAATAAAAACTCAGGGAAGAAACCTGAGAGTGCTTAAATGGGAACCTCAACTTGAAGTCAGAAAAAAAGAGTGGGGCTCAAAAACTAGGAGTTCTGACAAGAGGTCAATAGAAAGTTGATACTGGTACTCCAAGAAAAGATAAAGGAAGGAAATCTAAGAAATCCTAGAGGGAAGAGGAAGCAAAATAGAACATAGCGGATGGTAAACAGCTCACCATCCATCAAGTTTTTTCTCCAATCCTTAAATGAAGATCATTTCATGGAACATTAGAGGACTCAATGGTCGTCATAAGAAAGATGTAGTTAGGAATTTAGTGAGAGATTCTAAACCAGACATTTTGATGATTCATGAAACAAATATTATAAAAGAAAAGACAAAGAAACTGAAACTGATTAAAAATGGGAGTAGTTATGGAAGTAGTTCTGAAGGGGCTTCTGGGGGGTTGGCTATTTTCAGGAATCAAACTTGTTTCAACTGCCAGCTTCTAAAAGAAGAGAAAAAATTTCTTGCAGTTAAATTTTGTAGTCTCAAGGATAATTTTTCCTGTATTCTTATTAATGTTTACGGTCCTAATACAAAATCGAGAAGATTGAATCTTTGGAAGAAGCTGCATGATTTTAGGGAACCTGCACTGAGAACAATTGTATGTGTAACCACCCTAATTTGGCCTGCTATGACCATAGACCTTATTTGACCTAAGTAGGATCATACCCCCAATTATGTCAAAATAATTCTTCAAATTATTAGCATAATTCATTCAAATCAAATTTAATCTCCTAAGTGATTTAATCACTAAATTACATTAATTGTCTTAGCCAATCAAATCAAATCAATTAAATTCTATAAAAATAAATCAAAAACATGGCTAAGATAATTAATTAAAAGGAATTAAATAAAATCCTAATTACACCTCATCACTTGCAAAAGCCAATCCCCTAGCTTAATTAATCTAATTAATTGGCTATAGTCCTAATTAATTATCAAAAGTAGACAAAAGCTTAAATAATTAATTTCCCTATTATTGAATGAATATATTAAATATATAATCCATTTCATTAATATTCTCTTTAACCCCTAACCTAGCCTATCTCAACCACCTTAACTCCTGGGTTTGAACTAATCCCAACCTCTTCACCCATGATAAGCCTAATTCTAATCTTAAAGCCCATCTCAACCCACTCCTAATGATGTCACATTCCTAAACTCTTGATTAGGAATTCAACTCATTTCAAAAATTCCACATTCTCAAGCTCCCCTTCCCTCAAAGTCCACTTTCTCAAGCTTAGATTCACACCCTCACCATGCTTCATTAAAGCTCTCATAAATGCATCATTAATGCATATACCCTCACCATGCCTCATAAATGATATCCCTCATTAATTCTCTTATACATGCATTTAATGACCCTATCGCTCCTCACTCCTACATTTTTCTATAAATAGAATGAGTTTTAAGCTCAATGAGCCCCTGATTTTGGATTGTTGAAAGCATTGTTATGTTATTCATATTATTAGAGACCCATATTGCATTATTTATCTTTCATGTTATGCATTGTTATAATCTTCATTTTTAGAGCTTAAAATG
>MU225460.1:1515078-1527770 GCA_018584345.1 Thuja plicata | reverse complement strand
CCGGAGCTAGGAGATATCGCGATTTTACTAAGACATCTATTTTGGGCATTTAATTGTTGTTGTTGGCTGACTTGTGGCATTTAATTTCGGTATTTGTATTTAATTTATGTTCAGGGCCGACCTGTGGATTAGATCGGTATAAGTAGGGGTTGTGGGGGAAGTCTTTAGTGATTCATTCATTCATCCTGGAGAAGAGGAAGAGGTAGAGGAGCCAGTTTTGAGAAGAGCTAGTGGCTGCGGCTTGGGGGACAAGGGGATTGCTTGGTGGACTTGCGAGCACAATTTTAGATCTTCCTTGGGGGCTCCTACCAGTGTGTGGATCTGGACTAGCTATGATTATTCATCCATCTTGGAGAAGAGGAAGAGGTAGAGAAGCGATTTTTGAGGAGAGCTAGTGGCTGCGGCTTGGGGGACAAGGGGATTGCTTGGTGGACTTGCGAGCACAAGTTTAGATCTTCCTTGGGGGCTCCTACCATTGTGTGGATCTAGACTAGCTAGGATTATTCATTCATCTTGGAGAAGAGGAGGTGGTTGTGGAGTGATTTTTGAGAGGAGCTAGTGGCTACAGCTTGGGAAACAAGGAGATTTCTTGGTGGGCTTGCGAGCACAAGTTTAGATCTTCCTTGGGTGTTCCTACCAGTGTGTGGATCTAGGCTAGCTAGGGTTTCATTTGGATCTTGCGATATCTTACAGAGTTCTATTTTAATTGCATTGTATTTGGCCATAACCTGGAAGGCCTTACAGCCGGGCATGTTGGATGAAAATATGATGATTCTATTATAAGTATTTGCATTGTGTGGATATAAATATTTGTGTTGTTATTTATATTCCATTGTGTGGTTATTGGTTGGGGGCTAGGACATCTCCATTGGGGATTCTCCTGCCTTGCCCTTCATCAAGTGGTATCAGAGCATAGTTGTTCCTGAGTGTGTGGACAGAGCGCTGAATGTGAGGTAGTTTACACCAGGACCTTGGGTGGAGTTTATCAGAGTGTGGTTATTCTTCAGTGTGTGGACAAAGAGCTGAATGTGAGGCAATTTGCACCAGGACCTGCAGTAAAGGTTGGACCTATTTGGTGATTCATTGCAGAGGGTTTGTGAAGATCTTAGAAGATGGTTCTAAGAAGATTAGACCCTGCGGTGATTGCAAAACTCCATGATGTGGTGGAGAAGAATATTTCAAACACTTTTTCTCAGATGGAAGCTAGATTGGCTAATCAAGTTAAGGAACGAATGGTTGAGAGTGATCCATCTTTGGATAAATTTCATAAGAGAGTCTGAGAGATCTTGAAACCGTGGAGCTGGAGTCTACCGATCAGGAAGCGAGTTGTCTATCCGGTTAGAAGACTTGTTCGAGAGAGAAGAGGGCATAGCAAGGTTGAGATGGAAGTTGGTTTTGTTGATCAGTGTGTGGAGTCTGATACATAACCTATAGAGAAACTTGTGGTTGTTGTTGAGGAGCTTCCTAACCTTGTTGATGTTGTGGTTGAGATTGTTTTTCATGATCAGTTGGTTGAGTCTGACATGGAAATTGTGGAGAACTTGGTCATGGATTATCAGGTTTCTAAGGGTGATGATCCATATGTTGTTGATATGGATTTTTCTGGTGTGGATTCACTAGTTGTTGATGTGGTTGAGGATCTACATGATACTGCGAATCTGTATGTTCCTGATGTGGGCCTGTTGGTGGTTGGCATGGTTGAGGATTTTCATGTTTCTCCTATTGTGGATTTAAGCTTACATGTTGCTGATGTGGATTTCATGTGCAATGACATTGATGGTTTTGATAAGTTACAGAGGTTATTGGTGAGGTACTATGTTCAGTTTGTTCCTGGGAGTGAGCATGCTAATTGGATGGTTGACATTCTAGTGGTTGACAGATGGATGAGGATCTGGATGATTTACATGTTGGTTCTATTGTCCTTGTTAAATTGGAAGCCTTTGGTGAAGATGAAGATGGTTATGGATATTTCATCTGGCGTCAAAGTATAAGGCATATTTCTTTTCGCACCTGGGGAGTCTGATGCAGGAGCATCCCAGGGTAGTTGGCTATCCTGCATGTTTAGGAGATTTGATAGAGTTGTGTGGACTTATTTTCATGTTTGATGGATTTGGTAGAGTTGTGTGGACCTACTTGGGTCTTTTTTAATTGGTTTTGATGTATTTAATGGAACTTGGCATGGTCTTGGTTGCTTGGCATGGACCGGGAGGAGATCGGCCTTGTTTAGGAATTTGGTGCCTATTACAAGCCATATAAGTAATTTTACACAAAGATTTAGAGGATGAAAATTTCAAGGATTAAAGAGGGCCTAGATTTCTACCTACGGTTTGAAGCATGAGTCCTAATTCATCCGGAGCTAGGAGATATCGCGATTTTACTAAGACATCTATTTTGGGAATTTAATTGTTGTTGTTGGCCGACTTGTGGCATTTAATTTCGGTATTTGTATTTAATTTATGTTCAGGGCTGACCTGTGGATTAGATTGGTATAAGTAGGGGTTTTGGGGGAAGTCTTTAGTGATTCATTCATTCATCCTGGAGAAGAGGAAGAGGTAGAGGAGCGAGTTTTGAGAAGAGCTAGTGGCTGCGGCTTGGGGGACAAGGGGATTGCTTGGTGGACTTGAGAGCACAAGTTTAGATCTTCCTTGGGGGCTCCTACCAGTGTGTGGATCTAGACTAGCTATGATTATTCATCCATCTTGGAGAAGAGGAAGAGGTAGAGAAGTGAGTTTTGAGAAGAGCTAGTGGCTGCGGCTTGGGAAACAAGGGGATTGCTTGGTGGGCTTGCGAGCACAAGTTTAGATCTTCCTTTGGGGTTCCTACCAGTGTGTGGATCTGGGCTAGCTAGATTTTAGTTTGGATCTTGTGAGATCTTACAGAGTTTCTATTGTAATTGCATTGTATTTGGTTGTAACCCAGAATGCCTTACAGCCGGGCATGTTGGATGAAAATATGATGATTTTATTATGAGTATTTGCATTGTGTGGATATAAATCTCTGTATTGTTATTATCTTCTATTGTGTGGATATTTGCTGGGGGCTAGGACATCTCCATTGGGGATCCTCCTGCCTTTCACTGCATCATATGTTTCCATCAATGTCAAAGGGGGAGATTTTTGGAGATTTGATTCTAAGAGTTGATTGTTTGTATGTTTGTCATTGATGACAACATATAATACATAGTAGTAATTCTGTATGAACTTATCTGAATGATGACATGAAGAATTGCATTGATAGGTACATGTTGTTGACATGTTTATTATGTTATTTTCATACACGCAGACCTATATATGATGTTTCAGTAAAGTTATGCAATTCTGTTATTAGCAGTTATAGTTCTGGAAGTATAACAGTTTAGGGCCGACGTATATAACGTGTTTCATGAGTTGCACCTATCTTCAGGATATACGTTTGTATATGCATGATTAATTATGAGTTGATGATATAAATCCAAAGGCGCCAAACATGTTTCAAGATGATTGCAAAGTTATGTTTAATTTGGCGAGGCCAACGCAGTGAAGCGTCGCGTCTGTTCAGCATTGACTTGTGCAGACTTAATATTGTTTGTATGCTTAGTTAAGCTGACTAAGACATTGATGAAGTGTTTCTAAGAGCTGACATGACCTTCTAATTTGGAGAAGATACTTATATTAGTTCAATTGTGATACGCTAAGTGTGAATGATAAGAAATGTAAAGAAAGATGTACAGAGAAGATTATCAGAGTTGGTTCATTCATCAAGGATCTATGTGAAGAAGAAGTGAAAGATTGTAATGCACTTGAACTGATCAAGATAGTAGGTCTACTCTATAGTTCATCATCAGATATAGTGCATATCTATTATTCAGAAGGTTGTAGCCTTCACCATCAAGTAGTGAGCTTTTGGATAGTGAGTCCAACACCCCTAACAGGGTTATTTGTAAAAGACTCCTAACAGGGTTCGACCCTTAACCAGGTCTCTATACTTATTGCATTGTACTGTACAACTCCTAACAGTATTGAAATATCTTCTAACAAGGATTACTACAAACAAGTATAGTTAATTGTGGGTGATAATTCCCACCGGGGTTTTTACCATTTGGTTTCCCCGTAATCAAATTGTGTGTTGAGTACCGTGTTATCTGATTATGCATTTACTTTGTTGTATACTAAAGTTGAAGAAGTAAAAAGGACTTAAGAAACTGATAACTGATTCACCCCCCCCCCCCTCTCAGTTATCCTTTGGGACTATTCTAACAATGACCTTAATACAAGAAAAACTTGCAACTATCAAACAAGAGAAGGCTAAACCCAAGACCAAATATTCTTTGGACTCCATTTGTCCATTTCCTTTTGACAAGAGTATCAAAATGGTTCCATTTCCTCCCAACATGGCAAGGAAAAAATATGACAAATATATGGGAGAGACTGATCCACATGACCATATGAGAGAGTTTTGTGCTCTTAGCATAGAGTACATGCATGAACCTACATACCTAATGAGACTATTTATGGGAAGCCTAGGTGGAAATGCTATGGAGTGGTTCTCCAAACTCACACCTAAGGTAAAATATTTTAAGGATTTAATTCAATGGTTTAACTAATGTTACTTCTACAATACACAACACAATGTCACCATGATAGACTTGTGTAACACAAAGCAAAGAACCGGCGAATCCTTTACACACTTTCTACAAAGGTGGAGGAAAATCTTTGCAAGGTATTCGAGATTTATTCCCGAATCAGAAAATATGGAAAGCTTTTTTAATGACTTGATACCTGAATTAAACTATGCATTACAAATGCAAGATTCACCTAGCTTTGATATGATGATCAAGAATGCCATCCGTATTGAAGAATTCATGGTTAAAAAGGGAGAAATCACTCTCCAAAATGATAAAAAAATCTACCAACTCCAACAACAACCCTAAATGGCAGAAAAAAAACAATAATGTTGTTAACGATGGAGTGGTAGATGCGTCTAATGCTAATCCTAAACCAACAGTGTTCAATCTAACGAATAGCATGCAAGCGAGTAAATATGCCAAGGTAACAACCACAATACCTAAAGAAAATAATGAGAACAACAAGAATCAACCATGGACTTCCAAACCTCAAAGAACATTCACTCATTTAAGATAACCTCTTGACCATGGGAGAACCGAAATAAAATGAGGACAAACCTGTAGAAATATCCCCAGAAAATTATGGTAAAGGATATGATCTTCTCAAAAAAATGGGATATAAAGGAGCAGGACCTTTAGTAGATAAAGGAAAGGGACTTTTTGAACCTATACACATAGAATTCAGGAATACCAAAGATAAAATAGGACTAGGTTTCAATAATAAATCTAAAAACCTTACTTCAAGAGGTGATCCAATATTTGATGAAAGAAGTGATGAGGAAGAAGAAACAGAACTAGAACAATGGAACTATGAGAGATTATTAAATATTGGTACAGAGTATCCTGAATATCAAGGATAAAAATATTTACCTATCTTTGAGACACCACAAGACACTCATATTCCTTTGTTAACACAAGCTACTATTCAAGAGGTAGAGGAAGCAATAGAGGACACTCCAGAAGTACCATTGATAGAACCAGCTATTGAAGACACACCCCGACAAAAAAATTCACATCCTAACTGGGGACAGCTGGTCACAATTTCACACATCCTATATTTACCACACTTTTATATACAAGTGGATAATAGGGTATGCCAAGTAACTATTGTTGAGTTTCTAAATAGATCAGATGATGAAGTAACAGAATAACATGATTATGAATGGGATGTCCTTTTTGATGCTACCATGGACATTGAAGTAGATGTGATTCATAAATTGGCACTGATATTTCAAAGAGGATAGAGTTCTAACACTTCCCCTGATACTGTTGTTGTTCTAGAGTCAGATGAGATACCATTACCTAGAATTGTTGATGGTGAAACTGGTCTTTTACTAGGTCTAGAGGATATTATGATAATACAAGCAATGAGATATATTTTGGTAAGAGAAGAAGAAGAATACTGAACTGATGAGTCACTAGAGTTAGGTCCACATATTACTAACAACGACCCTTTTAATGATGGTTTAACTCTTTATGATCTAAACGCCATAGAAGTAGACCTAACAGAACATGTCGTGTTGGTTAACAGTTTTGATGCTGACGTGATACTGTCCTTACCAAACTCTGATTCATTACCCTTGATAAACCCTGACCTAATTGAATGGACAAATTCAGATCCCAATCCTATCATGCACTTTCCCAATGACTACACTTTGGCTTTCTACCTCAATACTTGTTAACCTTATCCTTCTTCGACCAATGCAAGGAGCGTGAACATGTCATAGGAGGATATCAAGTTTCTTAGTCATAAATTGAAAAATAAGAAGAAGCTAAGAACTAATGGTGAAAACCACGTTGTGGTAGTGTAAGATTCTAAAATAGTAAAAACAAAAGACATATCTGATGGTGAAAACCTCCCAAAGGTGCCAAAAGATGAGATCCTTGATATCTTCCCTAAGAACTTTCAAGAAAGATCTTCAGTTTTGATAGAACCAACACAACCAGTTAACTTGGCCACAGCTAAAGTTCCTCAAATTTTTTACCTAGCACAATCATTTTTAGATGAGGAGAAGATACAATTCATTGAGTTCCTGAAAGAGAAAAAGGTTAACTTTGCATGGTCTTACACAAATATGCCTGGACTAGATCTTGAATTAATAATGCACCATTTAGCTATAACTCCTAGGATCAAACCCATGAATAGAAGCTAAGAAAGATGCATCCTCATGTTGAATTAATGGTGAAAGTAGAGCTAGAAAAATTACTAAAATCTGGATTCATAAGAGTCATCACTTACGCAGGATGGATTTATAATGTGGTACCAGTATCTAAATCAGATAAATCTATCAGGATCTATACAGAATTTAGAGACTTAAACAAACCATGTCCGAAAGATGATTTTCCACTACCAAACATTGATATGATCATAGATCTAACAATAGGCTATCAAATGTACTCATTTATGGATGGTTTCTTAGGCTATAACCAGATTAAAATTTCTCTTGAGGATCAAGAGAAAAATGAATTTGCATGCACATGGGGAATTTTTTGCTGGAACATTATGTTGTTTGGGTTAAAGAATGTAGGTGCTACATACCAAAGAGATATGACTATCATATTCCATGATATGATGGATAAAAACATGGAGGATTATGTGGATGATAACTTAGCTAAAACAAAAGAAAGGACTACTTATATTGAAGACTTGTAGAAGATATTAAATCGCATGGAGCAATTTCAACTCAGGCTCAATCCAAAGAAATGTTCATTTGGGGTTCAATCGGGAAAGTTCCTAGGTTTTATTGTATCATCAAAAGGAATTGAAGTAGACCCTGGAAAATTCAAAGCTATACTAGAAATGACTCCTCCATCCAACATTAGTCAAATGAGGACATTACAAGGAAGACTCCAGTCAATCAGGATATTTATGTCACAACTTGTAGACAAAGCACAACCCTTTACTAAATTGCTACATAAAGGTGTCACCTTCAAATGGGATGAACATTGTGAAACTAACTTCAAATAATTAAAAGAGTATTTGGCTACTCCTCCTATTCTCATGGCACCCATTCATGGAAAGCCATTAATCCTATATGTCTCCACTATAGATACATCATTGGGAGTATTGTTGGTGCAAGAGGATGAAACTAAAAAGGAAAGAGAAATCTACTATATCAGAAGAACACTAGTATATTATGAACTCAATTACAACATAATTGAAAAATCTTGCTTAGCAGTTGTCTTCGCATCAAAGAAATTGAGACATTACATGCTATCACATACATTAAAGCTCATTGGAAAGATAGATCCTTTGAAATACCTCTTAAGAAAGACAACATTAACAGGACGACTAGAAAAGTAGGTCATGATTCTGAGTGAATTTGACATTGAGTATGTAGATAGAAGAGTTATTAAAGGACAAGTCCCCGCTGATCAATTAGCTGACTCACCACTCCAAGATGATGAACCTTTGAAAATTGAGCTCCCTGATGAAACAATTATGCATCTAACTAAGTATCCAAGGAAGATGTACTTTGATGGTTCTTTCATGCAACAAGGCTTTGGAGCAGGGGTTCTATTCATAACTCCTCAAGGCTACAAGACACCCAAGTCCTACAAATTGATGTTTCCATGCACAAATAACATTGTTGGATATGAAGCATTGGTAAATGGTCTTAAACTTGCTATGGAGTAGAAGATTGTAGAGTTACATGTGTATGTTGACTCCCAACTCATTATCAATCAAGTAAATAAATATTATCATACCAAAGCTAAGAATCTTATGCCCTCCAAGAAACTGGTTGATGACCTAAAGAATTACTTTATCTTCGTCACATTCTAGAAAATACCAAGAACAGAGAATAAGGTTGTAGATACTATGGATACATTGGCATCCATGTTACAATTAGAGGAACATCAATTCCGCTATGACTTCTTGGTGGAAGAATTATCCTGCCCAGCCTTTGATGCACCTGAGTACCAAACCATTTGTGCTTTGAACACCCAAGACCCATCTCGGTATGATAAAATCATTGCTTACCTAAATAACCAAACTATACCCAATGACCTATCCATAAATGAAAAAAGAGCTCTGATTAGGACAACATCGTGTTATGTCCTCATTACCAATAACTTATATAGATGAGGTCTTGACGGTATGCTTCTTAGGTTTTTAGAACACGAAGAGTCAGATTGCACATTAAAAGAAGTCCACAAAGGTGTATGTGGAACACACTCAAATGGATTTTCACTAGCTAAGAAACTTCTCAGAATAGGCTATTACTAGCCCACAATGGAAAAAGATGCTATTCAATTTTCAAAGACATGTCATAAATTCCAAACACATGGAAATCTCATCCATGCTCCTACTAGAGAACTCATACCATTCATAACGCATTGACCATTTTAGCAATGGGCCTTTGATTTGGTTGGAAAATATATCCTAATTCTTCAAGTGGACACAAATACATCATTATAGCCACTGAGTATTTCATGAAGTGGGTCAAATCCATGCTGCTAATCAAAGAAACTGGCAAACAGGTGGCTATGTTCATCTTGAACTACATTATCTGTAGATATGAGATACCCTCTTCAATTATAACAAACAATGGGGACCAATTTAAAAATCAAGACATCGAAGACCTTTGCACACAGTTTCACATTACTCAACATTTTTCCTTAGTCTATTATCCTCAAGGTAATGGACAGGCCAAAGCATATAATAAGAATATTCTCAAGATCCTACACAGAATTGTGAGTTAGTCCGGCAGGGACTGGCATTTAAAATTAAATCTCACTCTTTGGGCCTATAGAACGAGCATCAAAAAACCAACTAGAGACACGCCATTTTCCCTAGTCTATGGCTCTAAGGAAGTATTACCTATTGAGGTTGAAATCCCATCTTTACGGGTATCTTTACAAGGTCTTGTTATGGACGAACAATACCACATTGATAGGGTAAATTCTTTAGACTTACTTGACGAGCACAAGAAATAGGCATTCGATCATCTGAAAGTGTACCAAAAATGCATGTCAATAGGGTACAATAAAAGGTAAAACCATGACACTTTCAAGTGGGAGATCTCATTCTGAAAGAGAATCCTAAGAACTAGCCTAACAGAGAACAGAAAGGAAAGTTTCAACCAAACTGGCTGGGACCGTATGTCATTACTGCAACTTTTGGGATTGGAGCTTATCATATAGCTACACCTAAGGGAGATGTTCTTCCTGATCCCATTAATACTCTACATTTGAAGTGGTTCTATGCTTGATGTCTAGCTAGCAGAGCCTATGCAGTGAAAATCTCAAAAAATACCCCAAAAATTTAGAAAATTGATCCTGAAGAAATTCAAAAATAGTGGAAAAAGTCCTAAAAAAGGTATCCTTGGTGAAAACCTGGAAAATAGGCACCTCAATACTACAAAAAAAAATAAAAAATAAAAAATAGAAAAAAAATTGAAAAAGAGAAAAAAGTGCCTTGATGAAAACCTAGCAAACAGGCATCTTGGTAGAAAAAATAACAAGCTTTGCCAAATGATGAAAACCTGGCAAAAAGGGTGTCATTCAAACTCTGTGCTCTATCTATCAATACACTGGCAACCCTAAAATTTCATACTTTGCACTTGTGCTATTTGGTGACTCTAATTCCTTACAAAAGTCTTATCCTTGCTTGGGATTTGTCTGTATTTGCATCTTAGGAATAGTCATTCTGCACTGGGAGCATATTTGCTAGCATGGTCAGTACGCGTCTGCTAGGTTGTCCTAAGCATCTTGTTTAGGATGGTTCACCTCTTCAAAAAATAATAGACATCAAACTAGTGTTTTTCAAACACTTTAAATCTAGGAACTTAAAACAAACTAGTGTTTCTCAACACTTTAAACAATGTTTCTAAACACTACATGGATTGCAATTGCTGACACAGTTAATCCACGTATACTCAGACATGAAACATATTTCTTACATTTCAAATTTTTATTGATGAATCTCTACTGCGCTTGAAAAATGAATCAATAGTATTTCTCAATACTACTTAAACACATCGTTTGATCTGGTTATAATTCTTTTATGTTCCCATGATGTTTCATACTGGGGGCATCTAAGCGATTATAAATTTTCTTTGATTGGTTCTCAATTGGTGAATTTTATGTCTTCTGAGTTACTCCATGATGTCTATTCAAACGACCAAGAGTCGCTAGGATAGGAGGCATAATGTTTTCTTGGTTTTCTACGTATGGTAATTGTTCCAAATGATCCTATAAATTTCACCTAACTTGGATGTTTATGGTAAGAGTTGCCAACATGAGTGGATAGACGCATATATCTCAATCTTTGTTATGTGTAAACTACGGTGAGGTTGAAACAATTTCCTTGTCTATTTTGTAAATCATAATCTCACTACGGTGTAAGCTACATGATGCACCCAAGGATATGAATTTTCAATGTCATTACGGGTCACATATCTTACATTACACTTGAATAGAACCTGAACCTACACATTAAAAGGAGATAACTAAATTGTCATCCTGGCTTCTATGCCTTGATGCCTAAGTTTATTTCTGACATTGCATCTAACACACATAGTTTTCATACTTTCATGATACCAATGGGTATTACTGAAAGTTGTACTATCAGGTGATGTATGTTACAACAAGTGCCCAATGATGATAAAAAGCTACAATGTATACAAATCAGTGATAGTCCTAAGAGTCTGCATATAGATGCATTTAGAGATTGCATGAGTCATTTTAAAGATAACAACATAAAAAGGACTTGAGCTTAAAATAAAGTCTTGCTTCATTCAAAAACCAAGTTAATTACATACATGAATATCACTCATATAAATATCATTACATATTCACAGCATACATTTTTCATTCATACATATGAAAGAGAAAAAGAAAAACAATAAAGGATTCAAGCATTACATTTAATTTTACATACTAAGTGCGTCCATACATGTATTTGCATAAAGAAAATCTCAAAAACATTCATTTGCATATTCATTTAGTATCATTTAAAACACATTCATATCAGTATTAAATCCAATGAGCATAAATGATGTCATTGTTACCCAAAATTTTACATGCGGGAAAAAAGTAAAATTTGCATAAAAATACATCTCTTTGACATTACTGTTCAGCCAATGCAAAAGAAATACATTTCTATTACATTCATATTATCAGATTATATTTGTACTCTAAGTTTTGATCAAATTCACACTTTCATATTCATAAATGATCATTACATTGTGCATTCATACTGAATGTATTAGACAAGTGTTCCTTTCAGGTCACATCTTGCATACTAAAACTTAGAGTGCATATGCAGAAAAGAAAGTAAAAGAGAAGCATGATGAAATCTAGGGGTCTATATATTGCCTTTAAGAGGTCTTCTAGTTTCTGGAGTCATTCATCTACATCATCTAAAGCCTTCATGTCCTGGTTGTCTTGGTCATGTCTCTGATTGCCCTGAATCCTAGGTCTTCAGTGGTCCTGTATCCTGAATCATGGTGTGAAAATATATTAGATCCAATTGGATCTAAGCAATACTTAAATGCCTAAAAAACACCATACATCAGTCAAACTCCCTGAACTGCATATTTACTGATGATATCAATATAATAGAAAGATATGCATTTGCAGTGACAAAATAATAATATCAGAAAAACATATTTTTATGTAAATTTTGTGCTATATTTGAAAGATGCAGTGAGTGTCACGAGCCCGTGCTAAAACTTCACAAATGTGCAGGAAGAAAAAAAATGATTCAAATGCAGATTACAACATTGAGATGCAAGAAAAATGACTAAAACTGTGGTGATATCAATGTGAGTTGTGTGCATTACATAACAAGTTGCTACAGGATGCATGATAACTGTAACAAATTTCAACATTATTGATACTGTTATTGTCAAAGATACATATTAAGCTGGTTTTTATGATAAGAATGATACGAGAAATGCCACTGATTGCCAACTTTCCAGTTCAAGATAAAATGGTGCTATTATTTCACATGTTCAACTCATGTTCCAAAGAGGAAAACATCAAATGGAAAAGACATATTTATGCATGAATGGAAGATGGTGTTACAGTGGACAAAGCTACAAGATGCAAGCTGAACAGAAGGTAAAAATTTGTATAAACTGGA
>MU225460.1:1478716-1514945 GCA_018584345.1 Thuja plicata | reverse complement strand
TTGTAACTGTTTATATCTTTAACATTTCTCAGTCATAGCCTTGCAACTTTAGTAAGTTATTAAGAGGTGTTTTTGGTTTCCAACTTTCCTGAAGCAATTGTCCATCAAGGCTGGGCTCATCATATTTAGTTGCAAAGAAGAGAGTTCACCAGTTCATCAAGTTAATATCGATTGATTACGCAGGTTCTTTTTATGACAGCAAAATGAAACAATTTGGTTGCTATATGCTATGATCAAAGTTTGTGTCCAGGCTGTGAAAAGTTTGTTAAAACAAGTTCTAGTAACTATCTGTTTTATGCAGAAGTGTTTTTTTTTTTAAGCTAATCAGAATGAAGCTCAACTCTTAAAGACACAAAGATAGCTTATGACAACAGCTCGAGCAGTAAAAAAAAAAAAACTACACCGAATGCATGGCTTTTCCAACCCAAGAATTCATTCCATGTCCTATCCCAAGTTGAGATCCACGAGTTGCAGTGCTAGTTGGAGACTTATCAGATTGAGATTGAAAGGCATGACTAGTTGACTAAGTCTTTAACCTGGGACTAGCATCCATAGTAGCAGATCAAAATCCATTTGATAAAGATTGATTGTAAGCACCCATTGAACCAACAGCTCATGGAGAAGATATTAAGTTATAGTCAATAACTTGTTGGGTGAGCATAGGGGCAATCAACATAAGGAATATCAACTGGATAATCCGAATAGAATATTCAAACAGAAAAAGTAATAGACAACAATGGAGAGAAGACAAGAAAATAACAGACAAAGAGAAGTAATGAGCAGCTTATTCAAATGGAAAAACCCACAACGTATATGAGCATTAAATCAGCATGAGAACAACAGTGCATCATTTATTTACAAATAGCAATGCGTCCATTTTTTATATTTGAAAATGCATTGGACAAAATGATAATGATAACTTATCTGTAGATGATCTGAAGAAGAGCCCGAGTTTCAAGTGGTAAGGGCCCGACTTCTCAGCGTTATATAATATGGCAAGTGATAAAGGCCCAAGATTTTTATGAGATACAAAGCAACGCCATATATTATGGCACATAATTCCAGTTTTAGTGCAGCCCGTGTGCACTCCAGCCAATGTCCCAAGCCCAAAATCATGCCATATGTGATGGCATTAAACCCCAAACAACAGTTGGAGCCCGCAGATAAGAATCCAAATCAAACACAGAAGAGACTACAGATTGCATGGTAGAACCAACAGAGAGTTCCTTCATCAGAGCAAGCAAGTTTCAACAGCAAATTCTGAGTTTTTCCAGCAGTTTCGAAGAATACATCTTCAGCATTAGGGTTTATTCCCTAAATTTTTGCAAAAGGATCAAACTAAATGCCCAAATGAAACAACAAACAATTTGGAGTCCGCGAGAAAGTGACTGTCAAAGAATATTAATGCAGTTGCAGGAGATAAGTGCCGGCTGTAGCACTTCAAAAATATCAATCAAATGCCACCTTTCTTCTTAAAACACGTCCCTCATATCATGTATGACAAAGTGGGTGGAGGTCATGTCGAGTCCCCAATTTGTGTTTTCATTTACTTAGCTTTGCATAAGTTAGGGATTTGATTAGGAAGATAGGTTAGGATATTTTAAATATTTCAAAATTTTGATATTAAGTATTTATTAAAATTTGGCATTATGTTGTAATAAGGTTTTTAAAATTCCTTTATTAAAAGCCAATTTTATTAAAGAAATAAAATTTTGGCATCACATTGTAAAAGGAATTTTTTATTCCTTATTTTTAGCCAAAATTTAGGGGCATTAGTCATTTTCGAAATTGGCCTTTAGGGCTTCATTTTGGGCATCAATTGTACCATAAAAATAGGGATTATGCTATTTTGAAGGAGCTAGTTGTTAGGCTGAATTTTAGGCATCATTTTTGCCTTTGATTTGGGGATGATCTCTCAGATTTGGAGGAGAATTTTGGAGGGAAATCTCATTTTTGAGATTGGCCATGTGGGCTATTTAGTAGACCTTCATTTTCATGGTAGGGAGGTAAAAAAAATTTAAGAAAGAGGTGCTTTCAGTGAACTGTTTGATCCTGTAGACCTTTTTTATGCATTTTGTATCCATTGAGGTTGCATATTTTGGAAAAAAGGCAAAGTGAGCTTATTGTTCCTTAGTGTCTTGGATTCATGTTTGTAATCACATTTTCTCAGATTTTGGTGAAGAATAAAGCAGATGTTTCATTGTCTCATACATGTGGAGTTTTGATTCTATGATCCTGTTTCATCTTTCTTTCCAAGTGTTATTTTCATTGCTATCCAAGAGAAGTGAGTGCATTTATATTCCTTCCTAGGGTGATCAATTATTTAAAACCTTGGATGAAAATGTATGTTTGCTGACTGTTTGAGCTATTTGTGGTTTTAACCCTAGTAGTGAAATCTGTCAGCCTATATGTTGAATAGAGATTTAAAGTATTAACCCTTTGATGTATGAGGTGGAGTTACTATTTTATCTTTCCATCAAAATTCTGAATACATTCTTGGTCTATCACCCCATTTTCCCTTTCATTTTTAATCCTTTTTTCCTTTTCCCCATCAAGTTTCAAATCAGGAGGTGATATCCCGAATCAAATAGGAACCGGCCTAGAATCTGGAGACTCTTCCTCACTCATAGTCTACCCACAGCTAGAGGAAGTTTCCATTGTGAGGATGGAATTGTCGTGTAGCTCTAATGCCTGAGTTAGGGTGACAATTCTAAGCCTGAACAATTTTTGGCACGCCCGGTGGGACCAAGAGGTCATGGATTTTACAGTTCTTGTTGGTTTTTGATATGCATCCAACAGGTTGCAAGCCTTTAGGAGATCAATATTATGCATATATGGCATCTCTAAGGTTATATCTACTGGTTTTATGCAGATTTGGTGCCTAAGATGGATTACTATCCTCCATTTTATCAAGATGTTTCTACATGTTCTGAATATCAATCATATCAATACAACCATGCTGCTATTTTTGTTTCTGAATTTGAAGGACAGCACTCATCTCATGTTTGTCACCCTCCAACACAGCAGCAAGTTTCTTGGCAGCATGCATACCAGCAGCCACAAAGGAGTTTCTTTGATGATTCTCAGAATTATCCCCGGCATGTTCCAAACATGAGCCTTGATGATATTCTGAGGAACTTTCAAGAACAAATGAGGGCCTTGGATCAGGAACAAGATTATGGCATGCATCAAGAGGAGCTATCGTATCAAGCTCACATACACCAGCAAGAGATGGAGGCTCAAAGGTACGAACAGGAGTTTATTGCCAAGCAAGTTGCATTTAAAGAGGAACAAATGAGGCAGTTAATGAAAAAATTACAAGAGTTAGAAGCTCAAGAAGCTTCTTGTACCTTTAGTCAGCCTATAATCCAAGAAGGATCTAAGCTGGAGATTCCAAGTTATAAGCCTACAAAAGAAGTAAGGCAGCCCATACAAATGCCCCTGTGTGAGCATGGTCAGCCAGCCCACTTTATTGACTCTCAGTCAGAGAAGTGTAATGCAGCTGAGTCAGATGAGCAAGATACCAATTTGCCATGGCATCCCTCATGGACTAAGCACCCTGGCTTCCAAATGCCAAATCTTATCAAGGTGGTTACATGTGAGTCATCTCCAGATCAGGGAGATGAGAAGGAGGTTTTTAGCTCAAATCTGATAGAGCAAGAAGTATTAGATTTAGTTGCAGATCTTCCTGTATATTCTGAGATGGATAGTCAACAAATTACATCTCCGGCTACAGGAGACTCTTTTGATCAGCAAGAGGTGGTTGTACTTCTCTTTGAGGAGTTACCCCCTTTTGTAGATCAAGAGAAAGAAGAAGAGATTTTGATCACTTCGGTACAGCAAGGTGTCCATGATCAAGAAACTGATCAAAGCTTAGAGAGTTGTTTTGACAACATTATTGTAGAATTCTATGAGAAGCTTGAGAGGCCAGAATTTATGCCTATTCAAGTGTGCTCTATTGTGGAGGATATTCTTTCTAATGATTATGTGCAGGACTACAAGTTGGAATCAAGTGCTCCAGATTCCCAGGAGATCAGTCGTTTTGATGAGTTCCTAGCTGATTTGGCAGAAGATGATGATGTTTTGACCATGGAGGAGGAGCTCACATGGCACCTAATGATGCAGGACAGCCATAAAGAACCAGAGGAAAGTAAAGAATCCAGCAGCATAAAGCCAGAGTTTAACATCTCAAGAGGCTATCCAATCCGATATCTGTCCCAATTGGAGAGTAAAGGAGAGTCCTCATTTACAGCAACTCCTGTTTGTGAGGAGGTAGATCAGAAAGATCCAGTACAACATGATGATTCAGATTTCCATCAGAAGAGTGAAGTAAGTTAAAACACTTCCTCTCTTTTTGAAATATCACATGACTTGGTTGTATATGATTCATGGTTCAATTTTCTGATATTTGCCAATAAGCATGTGCATTATTGCAATTTGAAGAGGAAAGGAAAATATTTCAATGAACCAGTAAATGGTTTTGTTTAGCAAGATTTGTGGCTGGTTACATTAGGGTAGGTTAGTTTTCCAATTTCCCTAAGTGTTGTCAAGCATAGTAGGTCAGTTTTAAGTTTTAGTTTTCCCAGTTTTCAATAAGTCTGCAGGATTCAAGGTCTTCCAAGGTTGCTGTCCAAATCTGTGAATACAAGGAAATCATTCCTTAATGGTCAAGGATACATCTACAATTGGTGATGATGAAGTTTTACTTCAATACCATAGATCATAAACATACCCACAATCATTGGGGAAGGGTTTCCTTATATCCACAGACTAGGTTTAGGGTTTCTGTAGGTGATTCAGACTCAATGCCTAATGGATTGTTTTAGGCTACTAGTCCCAATGTCAAGCAGGAAGACATCCATCAGAAGTCGCCAAAATTTTTACCCAAAATTTTACATGCGGGAAAAAAGTAAAATTTGCATAAAAATACATCTCTTTGACATTACTGTTCAGCCAATGCAAAAGAAATACATTGCTATTACATTCATATTATTAGATTATATTTGTATTCTAAGTTTTGATCAAATTCACACTTTCATATTCATAAACGATCATTACATTGTGCATTCATACTGAATGTATTAGACAAGTGTTCCTTTAAGGTCACATCTTGCATACTAAAACTTAGAGTGCATATGCAGAAAAGAAAGTAAAAGAGAAGGATGATGAAATCTAGGGATCTATATATTGCCTTTAAGAGGTCTTCTAGTTTCTGGAGTCATTCATCTGCATCATCTAAAGCCTTCATGTCCTGGTTGTCTTGGTCATATCTCTGATTGCCCTGAATCCTAGGTCTTCAGTGGTCCTGTATCCTGAATCATGGTGTGAAAATATATTAGATCCAATTGGATCTAAGCAATACATAAATGCCTAAAAAACACCATACATCAATCAAACTCCCTGAACTGCATATTTACTGATGATATCAATATAATAGAAAGATATGCATTTGCAGTGACAAAATAATAATATCAGAAAAACATATTTTTATGTAAATTCTGTGCTATATTTGAAAGATGCAGTGAGTGTCACGAGCCCGTGCTCGAACTTCACAAATGTGCAGGAAGAAAAAAAATGATTCAAATACAGATTTCAACATTGAGATGCAAGAAAAATGACTAAAACTGTGGTGATATCAATGTGAGTTGTGTACATTACATAACAAGTTGCTACATGATGCATGCATACTGTAACAAATTTCAACATTATTGATACTGTTATTGTCAAAGATACATATTAAGCTGGTTTTTATGATAAGAATGATACGAGAAATGCCACTGATTGCCAACTTTCCAGTTCAAGATCAAATGGTGCTATTATTTCACATGTTCAGCTCATGTTCCAAAGAGGAAAACATCAAATGGAAAAGACATATTTATGCATGAATGGAAGATGGTGTTACAGTGGACAAAGCTACAAGATGCAAGCTGAACAGAAGGTAAAAATTTGTATAAACTGGAACAGAGTATCTACAGTTAACAGTAGAATATCATAAAGGAGAAATTTATTCATCTGCTGTGGACATAATAGTAGTTATGTGTTGAGCATCTCTCTGTCAAAATCACCTTCTAAGGTTTGCAAAGGTTATGAGTGGAAGATGAGATAGTTTTGTTTGTAACTGTTTATATCTTTAACATTTCTCAGTCATAGCCTTGCAACTTTAGTAAGTTATTAAGAGGTGTTTTTGGTTTCCAACTTTCCTGAAGCAATTGTCGATCAAGGCTGGGCTCATCATATTTGGTTGCAAAGAAGAGAGTTCACCAGTTCATCAAGTTAATATCGATTGATTACACAGGTTCTTTTTATGACAGCAAAATGAAACAATTTGGTTGCTATATGCTATGATCAAAGTTTGTGTCCAGGCTGTGAAAATTCTGTTAAAACAAGTTCTAGTAACTATCTGGTTTATGCAGAAGTGTTTTTTTTTTTAAGCTAATCAGAATGAAGCTCAACTCTTAAAGACACAAAGATAGCTTATGACAACAGCTCGAGCAATAAATAAATAAAAAACTACATAGAATGCATGGCTTTTCCAGCCCAAGAATTCATTCCATGTCCTATCCCAAGTTGAGATCCACGAGTTACAGTGCTAGTTGGAGACTTATCAAATTGAGATTGAAAGGCATGACTAGTTGACTAAGTCTTTAACCCGGGACTAGCATCCATAGTAGCAGATCAAAATCCATTTGATAAAGATCGACTGTAAGCACCCATTGAACCAACAGCTCGTGGACCAAATATTAAGTTATAGTCAATAACTTGTTGGGTGAGCATAGGGACAATCAACATAAGGAATATAAGCTGGATAATCTGGATAGAATATTCAAACATAAAAAGTAACAAACAACAATGGAGAGAAGACAAGAAAATAACAGACAAAGAGAAGTAATGACCAGCTTATTCAAATGGAAAAACCAACAGCGTATATGAGCATTAAATCAGCATGAGAACAACAGTGTATCATTTATTTACAAACAGCAATGCATCCATTTTTTATATTTGAAAATGCATTGGACAAAATGATAATGATAACTTATCTGTAGATGATCTGAAGAAGAGCCCAAGTTTCAAGTGGTAAGGGCCCGAGTTCTCAGCATTATATAATATGGCAGGTGATAAAGGCCCAAGCTTTTTATGAGATACAAAGCAACGCCATATATTATGGCACATAATTCCAGTTTTAGTGCAGCTCGTGTGCACTCCAGCCAATGTCCCAAGCCCAAAATCGTGCCATATGTGATGGCATTAAACCCCAAACAACAGTTGGAGCCCGCAGATAAGAATCCAAATCAAACATAGAAGAGACTACAGATTGCATGGTAGAACCAACAGAGAGGTCCTTCATCAGAGTGAGCAAGTTTCAACAGCAAATTCTGAGTTTTTCCAGCAGTTTCGAAGAATACATCTTCAGCATTAGGGTTTATTCCCTATATTTTTGCAAAAGGATCAAACTAAATGCCCAAATGAAACAACAAACAATTTGGAGTCTGCGAGAAAGTGACTGTCAGAGAATATTAATGCAGTTGCAGGAGATAAGTGCCGGCTGTAGCACTTCAAAAATATCAATCAAATGCCACCTTTCTTCTTAAAACACGTCCCGCATATCATGTATGACAAAGTGGGTGGAGGTCATGTCGAGTCCCCAATTTGTGTTTTCATTTACTTAGCTTTGCATAAGTTAGGGATTTGATTAGGAAGATAGGTTAGGATATTTTAAATATTTCAAGATTTTGATATTAAGTATTTATTAAAATTTGGCATTATGTTGTAATAAGGTTTTTTTAATTCCTTTATTAAAAGCCAATTTTATTAAAGAAATAAAATTTTGGCATCACATTGTAAAAGGAATTTTTTATTCCTTATTTTTAGCCAAAATTTAGGGGCATTAGTCATTTTCAAAATTGGCCTTTAGGGCTTCATTTTGGGCATCAATTGTGCCATAAAAATAGGGATTATGCTATTTTGAAGGAGCTAGTTGTTAGGCTGAATTTTAGGCATCATTTTTGCCTTTGATTTGGGGATGATCTATCARATTTGSAGGAGAATTTTGGAGGGAAATCTCATTTTYGAGATTGRCMATGTGGGCTATTTAGTAGACCTTCATTTTCATGGTAGGGAGGTAAAAAAAAWTTAAGAAAGAGGTGCTTTCAGTGAACTGTTTGATCCTGTAGACCTTTTTTATGCATTTTGTATCCATTGAGGTTGCAGATTTTGGAAAAGAAGGCAAAGCGAGCTTATTGTTCCTTAGTGTCTTGGATTCATGTTTGTAATCACATTTTCTCAGATTTTGGTGAAGAATAAAGCAGATGTTTCATTGTCTCATACATGTGGAGTTTTGATTCTATGATCCTGTTCCATCTTTCTTTCCAAGTGTTATTTTCATTGTTATCCAAGAGAAGTGAATGCATTTATATTCCTTCCTAGGGTGATCAATTATTTAAAACCTTGTATGGAAATGTATGTTTGCTGACTGTTTGAGCTATTTGTGGTTTTAACCCTAGTAGTGAAATCTGTCAGCCTATATGTTGAACAGAGATTTGAAGTATTAACCCTTTGATGTATGAGGTGGAGTTACTATTTTATCTTTCCATCAAAATTCTGAATACATTCTTGGTGTATCACCCCATTTTCCCTTTCATTTTTAATCCTTTTTCCCTTTTCCCCATCAAGTTTCAAATCAGGAGGTGATATCCTGAATCAAATAGGAACCAGCCTAGAATCCAGAGACTCTTCCTCACTCATAGTCTACCCACAGCTAGAGGAAGTTTCCATTGTGAGGATGGAATTGTCATGTAGCCCTAATGCCTGAGTTAGGGTGACAATTCTAAGCCTGAACAGTCATCACATATCTAATCTAACTCATCAGGAGACCAAGATAAACATAATCACATGTGCATCACAAATATAGAACATCTATCAAAATCATGAGAATCCAGGAACATATAAAGATTAGGAACAGCTATCTCAGATATATCAGATATGGAACAGATAAAAAATGTGGAACTATCTACAGTGTATCAGAGTATCAATATAAATTACATATACATGTATAAATGTCATGGTACGAAAGAATGATCTCAAAAAGATCAAGATATACAAGGTAATCTCAAAAATATGATGAAATATGATACATCATGTCTGACTCCCACCCTCTCACTGATCTGGTGGAGGAGGAACAATTGGAGCTAGAGGAGGCATGGCCCCCTCAGACCACTCAACAATCTATGAATATGAAGGTGCTCTCTAACCCTCTGGCACTGCAACATGATATAGATCATAATAATATGTGGCTCTCTGTCCCTGGTGTACCACTGTGCAGGCCTGTGTGTCTCTCTCAGATCTCAAGTGCTCAACCTGTGTGTCTCTCTCTGCTCTAACCCACTCAAGTTGTCTCTCTTGATCTGCTAGAAGAGCCTCTAAAGTGGTGATCTTGGCCCTGAGATTCTCTCACTCATGCTCACACTGTGATAGTGCATCTTTGTCTTGGCCTGAGCCCCTACCTGTATCCTTCCCTGAGGGTCTATCCTATGGCCTATCCTATAGCCTCTCTTGTCATTGCTATCTCTGCCTCTACTGATCTATCGTCAACAAAGGACCTGGAACCCTTGAAGGAGCAAAAAATCAGAACTGAGTCCACCTGCCACTCCTACTGCCACTAGCCACCTCTCCAGTACCACACACAACCCCTCCACCCATGTCACCTGCATCACTACCATCATCAAGTCCTTGTCCCCTATCTGGGGGTGCATGTCTCCCATGTCTCCCTCCATCTCTACCTCCATCCCTCCCTGTGGATCCTCTATCCCTCTAGGTTCCTCCTAGACCTCTGACTGATAGGTCCTCAGTAGGATCATAATCCAATGTATCCTCAATCCGAGGAACCGCCTCCCCTAGATCTGTAAAATGTGGCATATGATACTATCTCATCTCACCAAGGTATCTTGCTGAACATCCAGCATTGGCTACATCAGGCTGTAGATCCAAACAGTATGGATACCATCTCTGCAATGGCTCTCTATGCAGTCTCATAACCCAATTTTTGTCCCCATAGTGGTGTCTCATCTCATATCATGCATACACAATAAGATCCTAGCATTTTCCCTGCACTCGGCCATACTGCCTCAAAACATGGGTCACCAAAAATTGCTCAATGACATATCTCATACGCCCAATCAGGTACCTGCTCTAGGAAAAATAAGGCATCTGGCGCCTGTTAGATAACCACTCATCACAATCAAGGTATGGTCTCCATACTACTCCATTAATATCATCTAAAACATGGCGCCAATACTCCAACTTGCATAGATGGGGCTATTGTATCCAACTAGAATACACATATACATAAGGCTACTCTGCTACTCGCTGCCTGTCAACTATCAGATGTGTCACTAGAATGTGCTCCCAGGCCCAGATCTGAAGAGCAAGGATACCAACAGTCATGCTTCATGAATAATGGTACACAATCTCATGTAACTCTCAATATATATGAGCCAATATACAACTGCCCCATGCAAATATATATCTCGCAACCACCATCTTGTCAAGCATATCGACCAAGCCCACCATAAATCTGTGTTTTCCACGGTCTGGCATCAAGATACCTCCAATCAAACAAGATAAATATACAAGTAGACGATCATAATAATCACACATGTAATCCTATGAAAGGTATCAACAAGCAATCATATCATCTCCAAAGAAGTGTCGTGTAGTAGCAATCGACGTGGAAAAAGTAGAATCAAAATGAACCTCATGTCCTATCATCGGAACTCTAAGTATCCGCCACACATCCTCTGGTGTTACCATCATCTCGCCAGTAGGGAGATGGAAGGTGTTATGCTCCAGATGCCATCTCTCAGCCAGAGCAGTCAACAACCCTTGATTTACCTGAATATTGAGTATATCTCTCAATGAATATAAACCTACACGGGTGACTAACTCAGCCTCATCCCTCGTCAACGCTTGTGCTAAAGCAAGAACCCGAATAGGGTATGGAATACAGAAGGAAACCACCTCAAATGGAACTTGTTCATAGATAAAAAAAAATACACAAATAGCCCAAATCAAAAATTTATCTAAGGTAACTAAGAAGAAACCCTATTAGCTAAATGTTTTGGTCATTAGAGAGAAAAAAATAGGCAAATTGGGTAGCTCAGCAGGTTAACAAATTGGGTAGCTCAGCAGGTTAACAAGTTGGATGCAACTCTATTTTTATGGGATGTGGTCCTCTTTACAAGATGTGATCCCCAATTTCCAGGATGCAATGGGGCATCTGAGATGCGACCCTATTTTCACAGGATGTGACATGGGATGCCATGTGCGACCTTGTTTTTATAGGGTATGAAATCTTGCAAAAAACTTCACAAACCTACATCATGTGACTACAAACTCTAAAATGGGGGTGCAATCCTAGATTTATAGGATGCGATGCAGGAATTTGGGGCAAAATTGGAAGTGACACAGGATTGATAGGATGCGATGCCAAATACGGGATGCCATGCAAAATTTAAATGCCTATAACTTGCACCAAAATGCATGAAAATGAAAATTGAAAATTTCAAAAGCTAGGTTTTCAGGTACTTACCGGAGGTGGGTAGTCAGCTGGACTCTGATGTCGGTGGCTGAGCTCAAAATGATGCTTCTCCATGGGGAAAACCATCTTCTCTACAAATCTCTTTGAATTACTAAGGTGAAAAGTGAAAATGAGAGTAAAAAGTACATTTTGACCTATATATTTGCCTTTTTGAGCTATTTAGGAGCTCTAAAACTCCTCCCAGACAATTGAAACCCATTTTGTTCTCTTTCTGATCAATCGGGAACAAAATTGAACCTGCCGCCATTTTTCTACATAGTGCAGTTAAAATTTTATGACAACTCCTGAAAAATTAAAAATTGCTCCATATGTTCTGAAATGATTCACAAGTTGTACGCAATCAATTTTTTGGGTTCTATATCATAAAATTGCACATTATTCATTGAAAATCTTGGTCCGACATCATTTAATCAGACTCCAAATTCACATTTTCAAATGATTAACTTGGCACCATTGTAAATACACCTTCATTTCTTCACTTCTTCTAATCCATTCTCTCTTCATCTAACCAATCCATGCAAGTGATACATCATTTCAACAGTGGGATTTTATTCTTTCCTTCAATTTGATTCTCAAGGGGGCATGATCACACTAAAATCAATCAAATTCTTGCTCGAAACAACATTAAAACAACTTCGTTATAAAAAAAACTAAAGGCATGACATCTCCTTGACTAAGTCAGGACTATTGGATTGAAGGTTTCGGTTCTCACAAGTTGGATATCCTATGTCTACTTTTTCTTAGATTCTTATTAAAAGCTCCTGGAAGCTTTGTATTGACCTTTGTTCAATCAAGTTCAAAGGTGGTATTATCAATTTTTGGACAATAACCAAGTTCAAAATTGGTATCTTTAAGATCTTTTCTTATTGACCTTTGTTCGATCAAGCTCAAAGTCAATTATATCAGTTTAGTTCAATCAAGTGTGAGACTGATCTCATCAGGTATTTCATTTGATCATGAGAGTAATTCTCAAACTTTCTGAAGACAACATCAAAAACTTTATTTGAATCAATGTACTACTCGCACATCAATTCAAAGAGGGGAAAATGTAACCACCCTAATTTGGTCTGCTCTAACCATAGACCCTATTTTCCCTAAGTGTGATCATACCCCCAATTATGTCAAAATAATTCTTCAAATTATTGGCACAATTCATTCAAATCAAATTTAATCTCCTAAGTGATCTAATCACTAAATTACATTAATTGCCTTAGCCAATCAAATCAAATCAATTCAATTCTATCAAAAACATGGCTAAGATAATTAATTAAAAGGAATTAAATAAAATCCTAATTACACCTCATCACTTGCAAAAGCCAATCCCCTAGCTTAATTAATCTAATTAATTGGCTATAGTCCTAATTAATTATCAAAAGCAAACAAAAGCTTAAATAATTAATTTCCCTATTATTGAATCAATATATTAAATATATAATTCATTTAAATAATATTCCCTTTAACCCCTAACCTAACCTATCTCAACCACCTTAACTCCTGGGTTCGAACTAATCCCAACCTCTTCACCCATACTAAGCCTAATTCTAATCTTAGATCCCATCTTAACCCACTTCCTAATGATGTCACATTCCTAAACTCTTGATTAGGAATTCAACTCATTTCAAAAGGTCCACATTCTCAAGCTCCCCTTCCTTCAAAGTCCACTTTCTCAAGCTTGGACTTACACCCTCACCATGCTTCATTAAAGGTCTCATAAATGCATCATTAATGCATATACCCTCACCATGCCTCATAAATGATATCCCTCATTAATGCTCTTACACATACATTTAATGACCCTATCTCTCCTCTCACTCCTAATTTATTCTATAAATAGAATGATTTTTAAGCTCAATGGGCCCCTGATTTTGGATTGTTGAAAGCATTGCTATGTTGTTCATATTACTAGAGACCCATATTGTATTATTTAGCTTTCATGTTATGCATTGATATAATCTTCATTTTTAGATCTTAAAATGCATATTTATTGAGTATATATATTAGTTTCATTTGAATCTTTCATTCTAGGATTGTATATGTCACATGCAAAAGCATAATGCAATAGGTCAATTTTAGTGATTTATATGCTTTCTAACCTTTGTTTTTCACTAATGTAATGACTTATTGAAGTGTTGTGTTGCAATTGCAAGAACCACCAAATAACAAACACAGTATGATCATGGGAAATTTCAATATCCCTTTGAAAAAGGAAGATAAATCAGGAGGGAATATGAACCAAGGTGAAAGCAGGGATGATTTGATGGATTTTATAATAAATGAGGAATTGTTGGATGTTGATTTGGAAGGAATAAACTATAATTGGTCTAATAGTAGATTTAGAGCTGATCTTATCCAAGTCAAGATTGATAGGATGCTCATCACCCCAGATTAGTATACTAAATTTTCCTGTGCATTTTTCCCCTCTTTGAATTGATGTGCGAGCAACACATTGATTCAAAGAATAGTCTGATGCCTAAGCACAAAAGAATAGATTTGAAAATTTATGATGCAAAGATTGATTGATAAAGATTTCAAAGTCATCTCCAGGACAGAGCTTGACTCTCCGAAGTCTAGGTTATGTTGTTGAGACACCGGTCAAATATAGTTTTTGAGGGTCATCTTCGGAACGAAGCTTGATCCCCAGGGATCTGGGTTAGAATGCCCCGATACCTAATAGATTTAGATTTCAAGAATCATCTCCAGAATCAAGCTTGATCCTCAGGGATCCGGGTTAGAATGCCCTAATACCTAATAGATTTGATATCTTTCACAAGACTATCCTCAGAACAAAGCTCAACCTTCAGGAGTCAGGGTTAGATTGCCCTGATACCTGTCCAACAAGATAATCAGTAGAGATTTTAGGACTATCTCTCGAATGAAGCTTAGTCCCCCAATATCTAGGCTAGATTGCCAAGACACTGGTTAGATTGACATCTTTCACAAGGCTATCCCCAGAACAAGGCTTAACCTTCAGGATTCAGGGTTAGATTGCCCTGATACCTATCTCAAAAGATAGTAAATAGAGGTTTTTAGGACTATCTCTAGAATGGAGCTTAGTCCTCCAATATCTAGGTTAGACTGCCTAGACACTGGTCAGATCGACATCTTTCACAAGGCTATCCCTAGAATGAGGCTTAACCTTTAGGAGTCAGGGTTAGATTGCCTCGATTCCTAATAGATGAGTTTTCGAGAATCATCTCCAGAATGAAGCTTGATCCTCAAGAATCTGAGTTAGATTGCTCAAATACTTAAAAGATGATGAGATGTAGGGAACAAAGATGCCCCTATTGATTGTGGAGTATCCAGATTTTACTATAAAGTATGAAAAAATGAACATGCCCCAAGTGATGAGATGCCCCTAAAAAAAGGACTTTTAATACCAGATCAGATTGATTGGAATAGATTCAATGATGTAATCATCCTACCCCCTCGGGAGTGAAATGGAAAGATGACACATCATAATGATGGTGGAGAGTGAAAAATCATAGATAGATGTTAAATCAAAGATCAAGAAGAACTCATAATAGATTATGGAAGAATTCAGAAGTTTCAGAATTAATTTTGAGCGATTTCGAGGTCTAGTTGACCAAGTTTGACTAGGGTTGACCAGAGTTGACCAATGTTGACTTTTGAGGAAAAAAGTCAAAGATTTGAGAAATGATGATAAAATATGACTCTAACAAGAAAGCGACGTCAGAAAGTTGACTGCACAAGCGTCCGATCGCGTCGGTCCCAAGAATTTTTAAATGGTATTTTGAGCTATATAGAAGTGTCATATTTCAATTTTGATCACAAAAATGGATTCAGAGTGGTCAAATTAGGTAATGGTGAAGTTTTCATGCAAAACGGAGCACTTTGAAAAATTAGGTCAAAACCTATATATGGACCAGAAAGGTCATTTTCAAATCATTTCAACCTTTTGACTTTTGTAAACGGAGCTCTGAGCAAAAATGGTGGTCCCCTACAGCACGCATCGATTCAAGTGATCCACGAGGCACAGTCAGCTGGCCAGATACGAACCTCCGATAAGTGGTCAATAAACCTCGTTGTTAATTCCAATTTTACTGTTTTAGTCAATTTTTTGCTTTGTTTTTCACGTTTTTAGAAAACTATCCCCAGGATTTCGCGCGAAGAAGTAGTTTCTTCCCGCGGCTCGCTGGGAAATCTCACGCAAGAAAATGCCTTCTCGCGCCATGCAGGGGGAATTCTCGTGCGGGAGAGTACCCACCTTCGTGCGAGAAACCCTCCAATGGGTTGTTTTCTCACGCGAAAGGGCAGCAAAGTTTGCGCAAACATCAAAGTTCGCGTGGCCTGGAAAACTTCTTCGCGCAAAAATCTACTTTTTCACATGGAGATAAGTGAGTAGTTAGAATATGAAATAAGTCTGCATCACATATAATAGCATCTGCGTCAGTATTGTTACTGTCTGTAGGATGTCTTTAATGCTTAATTGTCTTGTTATGCTTTAATTATCTCAGATTACTGATCGTGCACTAATTTTTGCATGTCTTGCAGGTTGACTTCCTAGATATTGCATTTAGATCACGCCACCTAGCCATTAGCAGACTAGTGGCATAGTTAGATGACGCAGAGATAGTGCATCTAGATAGTTTGGGCCTGACCTCTCTATGTGATGTACCTAAGATTCGGGTAAATCATGGATTATTGGGAGCACTTGTTGAGCATTTCCATTTGGAAATGAACACTTTCTACCTGCCACAGGGTGAGATGACAGTGACCCCTGAGGACATTTACAGGATTTTGAGGATTTCCTTCCACTGAGCCAGGGTGGAGTATGAGGTGCAGCCGAGACTCGGGACACTGGCACTGAGAGAGATATTACAAGATGACCTGGTCATGGGGAGAGCTATCCCGTGGGAGGATCTCATTAGTGTGTACGGACCCACACATAGATTTCCAGTGGTATTAGCAAGCTTCCTTGGTTTCTATCTGATGCCCGATCGTGGACAGCATGGTTTGGAGTGTGGCTGGGGCAGGATGTTACAGCAGATGTTAGCCCGGCCGATGAGATACGGATGGGGACAGTGCATGTTAGCCTACATGTATCATGAGATGCATGAGATCGTCTATCGAGAAGAAAAGAGTATGGCGGCCAGGGTATTTGTTTTACGGGTATGGGCATGGGAGCATCTTCCCGTGACTTGGTCGATATGTGATGATTTGAGGCAGCCTTTAGAGCCTTATATCTATAGGTACAGGGGCATGATTACTCAGCCAGCACTGGGTAAGATAGATCAGTGGTGAGCCCAGCTTGATGACCTAGAAGTAGTATTATGGAGACCGTGGAAATTTACTAAGTCATGGGATGATGCCCCAGAGCAGCTGAGTTACATGTTTTTCTCACAGATGATGAATGGTCACGCTATCACTATGATTGAGATATTCCTGTAGAAGCGGGTATGGTGGCAGTTCGGTCGACCACAGGATATCTCACAGGAATATACTGCATATGCTCAATTTATAGATGAGCTAAGGAGAGGTTGGTTGACAAAGCTAGATCAGGGACAAACCATGATCAACATACGAGCATTGGTCCCGATACAGTGGGATTACCTGAGGGATGTGGCAGATGGCGGCATGACCGCAAAGTATCAGGAGCACTTTGTGACCCATCCATTCCCCAGATTCATAGATCCAGTTGGGATGGCAGGATGAGGAAAGGTAGTACCCCCACAGGTGGTCCAGCAGCAGGTTTTGTTGGCTCCACCACTGCAGAGACCACATTTGGTACCTCGACCCCGTATCGTGCAGGTGGACATACCTGCATGTGAGATGAGGATAGATCCCGATGCCAGTGGTAGTGGGAAAAAGAGTCAAAGGAGGATGGCCGCACAGTTGGAGGATGTACAGGAGTAGGCTGAGTAGCAAGAGGTCCCACTAGAGGACCCTATGCAGGAGGATCAGCATGTACAAAAGTTGGGATAGGGTTATGCACGACCATAGGCATAGGAGGCCCTGCGCAAAGCCAGAGAGACGGTCAGGCAGCTGACCAGATAGGTTGGAGATTTGATGGTATAGGTAGTTGTGCGAGATGCATGACTTTTAGATAGAGATCGAGAGATACAAGATCTTTGAGAGAAGATGAGGACAGCACAAGAGGAGACACGTCATTAGACCGCTTGAGCGGCCTACTACTATGTGTCCTATATAGGGGTGGTGCCTAATGAGGCATCACAAGTTGCCAGATTTCTGACATATGCTAGAGGGTTGGAGGGTGCATGGGCACCACCTCCACCAGATATGCCTCCACCTCCACCTCCTGCAGGTGACGAGGGAGAAGGCCTGAGTTATTTTTGATAGATTGAGAGATGAGATCATAGGATGTATCTGATTCATTGGCATCCATGTATTTGTAGCACCATTTTGAGATAGACCGTGCTCGAGTAGCACCATTTTGTATTTGTATCAACACATTGGATATATATATGAGCTCATATTTTGGTATCATCACATGTGTCATGTTGTTTTTTATGAGATGTTTCATATATTCTTTAGATGGTTAGATGATTTATAATGTATGCAAATAGATGAACATTTTTGGAATATATGTAAATGTATGAAATGCACATGTATATAGATGCAAATATATATGTATGCAAATGATGGATGTGAATGCACTTATGATTGAGAATATGTTAATGCAATGTGTAGATGATAATGAGTTGTGAATGTGTAATGTATATGGTACTAACATCTCATGCAGGACGACGAATGCTAACCAAAAGAACATGTGAAGAATCGAGAGTGAGGATCGAACACTTGTGTAGTCGTGATGAAACCAGGATAGTGAAGAAGAACTCCCCAATGTATGAACTCAGGAGAATGCAATGAAGAGAACACTAAATCGCTGCCACAATGCAAGTCTAGAATGAAAAGGCAATCCTATGCTAGATGCAATATGAAAGTGCAATTCTAGGACATGGTTGTGAGACCCATCGTAAAATCATCATCATTGAGCATTTTTTTTGGAACATCGAAGTCGATACAACCCTCACTAGCGCCACAATGCAACCATAAGGATATGAATATGACTTGCATCAGATAAAATGTAGGAAATGAACGTAAGCACCAGGGCACAAAAGCCAAGATGACCTGAACATTGTTTCCAGTGTATCAAGGCATTCAAAGCCAAGATAACCATGAGTGCGATCATGCGTAAACAAACAAAGCAATAAAAAATAGATCAATAATAGACAAGGAGATAGTAACGACCTCACCATGGCATGCAAATAAACAAGATCGAGGGATTTGAGGTTGTTCCACCTTAGTGCGGGAGCTTTTATCACATACACCCTATTTATTTGACGTTGCTGGATCATCGAGACAACACCAACAAGCAGTAGACAAATAAATTATCAATGAAATCTATGAGAATAGACAACATACAAAGAAAGATTCAATCATAGCTTAGCTAGTTTCAAAGTTTTCAAATATGTATGTGTAGAGGTGTTGAAAAACACCGTTGTGCTTGTGAGTGCATTGTGTTTGATTGTTATCGATAGATGTTTACTTTTGAGATATCAGATGTGTGTTGAAAAACATAGATGTGTCCAAAGACAGTCTTGAAAAACACTGTTTATGGTGGTGTTGAAAAACACTAGTTTGTGACAATAGCGAGTTGTCCTTGAGAAGTGACAAGATTACTGACTCAGGCGTAAACCAAATATGTGATCAAATGGGGGACACGTGCCCCCAAGTACTGATGACTGACTTGACATGTGTTGCGAGGATAAACCAGATTTGATTTCCCCCAGGTGTATGGTGCTGAATCAGTGTCAAGTCAAGAGGGTTCACAAAGGAACCAAAGTGTCACGAAAGTGACTGAAAGCTATGTACAAACTAAAGAAAAGAATCGTCAAGACTAAGTATTGTTAGATAGAGAATTTGAGTACAACTCCAACTATAAAAGATGTGAGAAATATCAATAGTACAACAATAGTAGACAGACACAGTGAGAACCACTGGTGACTGATGTGAGAGAGATACTTAAGTGAAGAGATCATAGGACTAGCTAGAAATCAGTAGGCAGACGCAGTGAGAACCACTGGTGACTGATGTTAGGGAGATTCTCAAGGAAAGAGAACTTAGTATAAGCTAAGCGACAGTATGTAGATGTAGTGAGAACCACTGGTGACTATTGCGAAGTAGATCCCAAAAGGTAATAGGACAATCCCCCCAAGACTAGGAGGGTTTCCCTGAGAGTATGACCAGTTTCAATCCATGTAAGTTGGTGTCTTGACGGGTAACTGAAAGCATACAAAAATCAAATGCAAGCAGGAAAGAAGGAAAGAAGTAATGCAGGAAAGCAAATGTGTAAAGGCAAGTGGTGTTGCGATAGTATAGCATTGTGAAACAAGAGGCGCTTGTTTACCAAGTTTTCACCTTCTTGGCAGAAATTCTTTTTTTTGCTACCACGATGCCTGTTTACCAGGTTTTCATCAATGGCACCTTTTCTCTTTTTCTTTTTTTTTTTGTATTTTTTAATTTTTTATTTTTTTTAATTTTTGGAATATATAATTTTTTTGGAGATACATCAAAGCGCCTATTGCTAGGTTTTCACTAAGATGATCATTTTTTCATGACATTTTCATATTTTTAGAATTTTTTTAGGACTTTACTATATACATGAGCACACTGAAGATGTCTCAGCTGTAGAACCGTTTCAGATGAAGAGTGTTTATGGGCTCCTTGAGTTGCTCTCCTTCGGTGGTAGAAATTTGATAGGTGTCAGACCCAAACACTGCAGTGACAACATATGGACCAAGCCAATTTGGTTCAAATTTTCCTTTCTAGATTCAATGTTGTTAATTCTTAGGGTTCTCCCTCAGAATGAGGTCACCCACTTGGAAATCCCTTGGTCTAACTTTCTTGTTATAGCTCTTGGACATCCTTTTCTGATATGCTATAAGGTGATCGAATGCCACTTTCCGACGTTCATCAAGTAGTTCTAGCTCTTGTAGCTGAGATATTCTATTATCTTCATTAGTAATGAGGCCTTTTAGATAGACTCACAGAGAAGGAATCTCAACCTCAATTGGTAACACAGCATCTGCTCCATAAACCAAAGCATAGGGAGTAACCCCTGTTGGTGTTCTTATGCTTGTCCGGTATGCCCAAAGAGCTGGATTGATCCGGAGATGCCAATCTCATCCAGATTTGTGCACTGTGTGATGCAGGATTTTAAGGATTGTCTTATTGGATGCTTCTGCCTATCCATTACCCTAAGGATAATAGATGGAAGACCAATGTTGAGTAATTTAAAATTTAGATCATAGCTCTGTCAAATCCTTGTTTTTGAATTACCCCCCATTATCAGTGATTATTGCTGAAGGTACACCATGCCTGCGGATGATGTAGTTAAGAATGAACATAGCTACTGATTTGCCATTGGAAATGGTGAGAGGGACTGCCTCCACCCACTTGATAAAATAGTCTATAGTTGTGATGATTAACTTATGTCCATTTGAGGACGAGGGATAAATCTGACCCACCAAGTCAAAGGCCCATTGTTGAAATGGCCAGAAAGTAATGAAGGTAATAAGCTCCTTGGCTGGAGCATGAATCAGATTACCATGTAGTTGACACTAATTGTAAGACTTAGCAAACTGTGTAGCTTCTTTTTCCATATCTGGCCAATAGTAACCAGCTCTAATAAGTTTACAGGCCAATGTCAGGTCATTAGAGTGAGAGCCACAGATGCCTTCATGCACCTCTACTAATGCACGTTTGGACTCATCGGGTTCTAAACACCTAAGGAGGGTACCATTTAGACCATGCCTATACAATTCGTTAGCTATGATGACAAACCATGAAGCACTGCGGATTAAATGATGTTTCTCATTCCAGGTGTAAGTGTCTGGAACAATTTGGTCATGAAGGTAGGAAAAGATATGATGGTAGCGAGATGAGTCATGTCCAATGATAGAACAAATCATCTGGGAATCAGGGGAATCATAGGCTAGGTGGCGTAACATCTCCACTATGAATTCATGTCAAAAATCATTTTATGGCATCTATAGCATGGAAGAAAGAGTAGCCATAGCATCTGCTACTTTATTATCTACCCTTGGAACTTGTTGAAATGTGATGTGAACAAAATACTTTTTGAGGTCATCAACCAACCGTTTATAAGGCACCATCTTTTCCTCCTTTGTCTAATAGATATCATTTACTTGATTAATGAATAACTGTGAATCTCCAAGTACATTGAGTTCATCTACTCGCCACTCAAGGGTGATCTTCATACCATTGATTAAGGCTTTGTACTCAGCAATGTTGTTTGTACAAGGAAATAAGATCTTATATGCTTTTGGTAAAGAGTACCTTTGAGGTGTAATGAACAGTATCCCAGCACCTGACCCTTGTTGGTCAAATGAACCATCAAAAAACATAGTCCAGGATCGATGTGTGAGAAGTAATATGGACTCATCTGGGAATTCAATGTGCAATAGTTGATGATCTACTAGAGGTGCTTCTGCCAACTGATCTTCAATCACTTGCACTTTGATGGCTTTCCTTTCTACATACTCAATATCAAATTCACTGAGAAGCATGACCCATTTAGCTAGTCTACCTATGAGGGTAGCTTTACTAAGCAAATATTTCAGAGGATCAATTTTAGCAATTAGGAGTATAGTATGAGCCAGCATGTAGTGCCGCAATTTTTGTGAAGCAAATACCATAGCAAGGCAAGCCTTCTCTATAGCAGAATATTTTGTTTCATATGAGACCAGAGTTCTACTAATGTAATAGATAGCCCTTTCTTTGTTGTGCTGATCCTATTGAGCCAATAGGATACCCAATGATGCATATGTAGCAGAGATGTAAAGTATAAGCGGCTTCCCATGAATAGGAGGCATCAAGATTGGTGGGTTTGCAAGATACTATTTAATTTGTTGGAACCCCTCATCACATTCTTTGCTCCATTGGTAAGTCACACCTTTGTGTAAAATCTTGGTGAATTATTGTGACTTGTCCTCCAGTTGTGAGATAAAGCACTAGATAGATTGTAGTCAGCCTTGAAGTCCTCTCATTTGTCTGATATTCTTTGGTGGTGTAATTTCCATGATAGCTTGTACTTTCACAGGATCCACTTTGATGCCTTTGGTAGAGATGATATAACCAAGAAATTTTTCAGATGTTACACCAAATGCACATTTCTTAGGATTGAGCCTCAGACTAAACTGTTCCATGCGATCTAGTATAGGACCTAGATCCGCAAGATGTTTATCTCGGTGCATGCTCTTAGCTAAAGTTTCATCCACATAATCTTCCATTGTTTTATGCATCATGTCATGAAATATAGTAGTGACAACTCTCTGATATGTAGCACCAGCATTTTTTAGTCCAAAGGGCATGACATTCCAACAGAAAGTGCCCCATGCACATGTGAAGGAAGTTTTCTCTTGGTCCTCTGGCGCGATTTTTATCTGGTTGTAGCCAGAGAAACCATCCATTAGTGAGTACATTTCATACCCTGTTGTCATATCTACAATCATATCAATATTAGGCAATAGAAATTCATCCTTAGGACATGCCAAATTTAAGTCTCTGAAGTCTATGCAAACTCATATAGATTTATCATGTTTTGATACTGTAACAATGTTAGAGATCCATTCTGCATAGTCAATTACTATGATAAATATTGCCTTAAGAAGTTTCTCCAATTCAGCTTTGACAAGTAGAGCTACATGTGGATGCATTTTTCAAAGCTTTTGCTTGACGGGCTTGATGCCTGGTGCAATGGAAAAATGGTGCATGATTAGATTAGGGTCTAATCCTGGCATGTCTGAATATTTCCATGTGAAGTTTATCTTTTTTCTCCTGAAGAATGTAGTGAATTTCTCTCTTTCTGCCTCAGATAGTGATTGTGCCAAGTGAATGATCTGAGGTTCAACTTTTGTTCCCAAGTTGATTGGTTGAGTTGGTTCAATAAGCATAGATGATCATTCCTAGAAATGACTCAGAAGCACATCAAGTATCTCATCCTCGAGCACCTCAGAGAGGTTTTCACCCTTGGATATGTCCTTTATTTTGATTGTTTTAGGCTCTGATACTGCCACAATGTGGTTTTCACCATTAGAGCGCCTATTTTTTCTTCTTTTGATTTTGTGACTAAGATACTTGATGTCAGCCTCAGTCATGTTGACACTTTCTTCACTAGTGGAGGATGTTATAGGTTCGACACTGTGGAGGTAATAGGAAAGATAATAATTGTTCTGGAACGTAAGGACTTCATTAGATGGGGAGGCAGAGTTCTAGTCTATAAGCTTGGGATGGAGAAGTGAAAGAGAAGTGACGGGTTCAAGTGTGTTCATGGTATAATCATCAAAAGCATGGACAAGAAAGTTGAGACCTAAAGTGATTTCATCCAGAGGTATAGTCAAATTCCTTTGATTCCTAGCAACCGTAGTAGATGACACATTAACAGATATGGAGTCAGACTCGTTTGACCTTACACTAGACCCCTCACCTACATTGAGAAGGTTTTCATATGTGTGAATTGTATCTATATCCCTATCAGAGGTGGCATATGACAAGTTGTCAAACTCATATTCATGAGAGTCTTTTTCATCATTAGGCATCATGTCAAGAACATGAGTGAAATCAACCCTTTGTCCCCAGTTTGGATGAGTTATACCTAGAACCTCTACTATGGTCAGATGAGAATCTTTTGACCTAGGTACCTCATTAATGTTTGTAGCATCATCTGCCTCATGTAGTGAGAAGTGACTGGGATTCTTGTTCAAACTGTTCTGCAAAGTGTGGTGGTATGTATAAATCACCCTGATGACCTGTATTTATAGTTTGTATTTCTTTCCACTTCTCATAGGTTAATGGAGCAAGTGAAGTGGTGTCATCAGAATCGCTGTTAGTTTCTATTGTACTGACATGTGGTATAAAGTCATCTGGCTCAGCAAAGAATGTCACCAAGTCTGGAGGAATAGGACAAGGAAAACTATCCTCATCAGAACTATCTTCAGATTCTTTAGTTTTAGATGTTTCTTTAGGTATTGGTTGTTTATCTTCTCAAGGTACAAACTTGTTTATCCCCAGTTGAAATGTGAGTTTCTCAAAGCCTATACCTGTAAAGTCACGTATTCTGTGACCAGTAGCTTCAAGTGGTGCAATCAATCCCTTATGATTTGCACCTATAGGACCATTTCCTTTATAGCCAAAACATTGCATAATAGATAGACCTTTGCCATACTGCTCAGGTTTTATGTCATAAGGTGGAGTAGTTTGTCCAGAAGTGTCTTCTCCTTTATAGATCCAAGCTTTGATAGCTCTGTTTTTAGCTTCTTCTTCTAATGGTACCATGGCTTGTACAAAAGTACCACCATACATTGTTGGAGGAGGAACCATAGAAGGTTTAGTGCTCTTAGAAGGTCTCCCAAAAGAATGTGGAGACAAAGGTAGAGATGTAATAGATAATATAGGTTCAATCTGATATCGTCCCATGTCAGTTTCTTTGAGTGTCAAGCTCTTTTCCATTTCTTTTAATTTAGTCTCAAGGAGCTCAATAGATTCTCTATTGGTAGGAACAAAGATGTCAGCAGATTTTGTCAGGGCGTTGCAATCATAGCGTGTGTTAGTGGGCATAGTCACTTCAGATCCTTGGAATGGGAACTTAATGCATTGATGGTATGTTGAAGGGATAACCTACATTTCATGGATCCATGTCCTGCCTAACAAAATAGTGTATGCCAAAGGAATGTCAAGCACCTGACAAGTAACACCTCGTTCAATAGGGCCAACTCTGATTGGCAACACAACTAGCCCCTTAGATTTATGTTCTTCTTCATCATAGGCCTTAATAGTAATCTTTTTGTGGGCATTAATGCAGTCTTCACCGTAGCCTAATTCAGTAAGGAAGCTAGCAAAGCAAATATTGAGGCCAGTGTTGTTATCTATGAGAACACGATGAACACGCTTTGGATCGATCATGACTTCAATGTGTAGAGGGTTATTATGCGGGTGACTCAAAGAATGGTAGTCTTCCTCAGAGAAAGAAAAGTAATGGGAGGAGGTCAAGTGACCTACCATGGATTGAAACCGGTCGAGATCAAGATCTTTTGGGACATTTACCTCGGTGAGGGCTTTGTCTAGGATTTCCCTGTGAGTAGGGGATATTTTTAGCAGCTCAAAAATAGTAATCTGGGCATTAGTATGTTGCAATTGATTGAGAATGTTGTAATTGGCAGCATTAGATGAAGAACCCAATTTTGGATTCTTATTGGCAGAGCCAATTGGCAGAGCCAACATTGGCTTTGTCTGCGGGTTGTGTTGATGTAGACATAGAAGGCACAGGGCCTTTGACGATGATCTTAGCACGAGATTGAGTAACAACATTAGCACTGACCTGAGACTATTCTTGTTCAGAAGACTGAGGCATAGACCCTCACAAGATGAAAGGTGTTTTGGGTTTGGGAGTATCTTCCTTTCCCTTGAGAATGATGACATTACAGTATTCGGTATCAACAGGTTCAACCATGTTAATGAAATTGTCGTTATTGGTGTATGTATCATTGACCTTGGCATCAGTATTTTTGCCTTTAGATGATTCACCTTTTCCATGAGGAGGAAATGGGTCTTTGAAAGCTTGGTGATCAAAGTTCTTGTTGTGACCTCCCACAGCAATAACCTCACTATCAATGAGATCCTGGATTTTATGCTGCAATTTAAGAAAAGTAGCCATTTTATGACCTTTGTTTTGGTGGAAATCACAATAAGCAGATTCATTCCACCAAGAGGGTCTTGGTTGCGGAACATAAGGTCATGAATTATCTAATGTAGTGAGTAAATGGTTGTCCAAGAGAGTCTTGTAAACCGCATCAAGAGGTTCTCCTAAAGGAGTGAACTCACGCTTAGGTCTAGGAACACAAGGTTTAGATCCATAAAATCATGAAGTACTCAGTTTGGAATTTACCGTAGCCTGTTTAGTGGCTTTGGCCTCTTGCATCGTGGTAGTGAGATTAAAGGTAGCCTTGGAAGGCTTGGGAGTCACATTGTCTACAACTCCATCATTCACAACATTTTGGTTCTTGTTGGGAAATTTGGGTTTATCTTTGCTTGAGGAGGAAGACCCTTGTTTATTTTCCTTCTGTAAGGTCAATTCTCCTTTCTTGATGATAAATGTGTCAATTCTCATAGCTTTCTTAATCATGTCATCAAAGGTTAGAGGACCTTGTAGCTATACTTGATACCCAAAGTTGGGGAGAAGATTATCAAGAAAGATGTCCAACCTTTTGGATTCAGGTATCTTACGAGAATATCATGTATAAAGTTGTCTCCATCTTTGGAGAAATGTCAAGAAGGATTCCCCATGATTTTGTTTCAAATTTCAAAGATCTCAGATATGAACCGGATGTTGGATGTTGTGATAATAGTGTTGTAGAAATAAATTGGCAATTTTGTCAAAAGTTTTGATGCCAGTTGGTAGTCTAGAGAACCACTCCATAGCTGACCCTCCCAAACTATGTGGGAAAAGACACATGAGGTAGGTTGTGTCATGTATAAAATCCATGGAGAGAGAACCAAACTCTCTCAAATGGTCTTGGGGATCAGATGTACCCAAGTATTTATCGTATTTGGGAAGTTCAACTCCTTTGGGAAAAGGAGGCATGCATAGACTCTTATCAAACGGGAATAGACAAATACTTTCCAGTGTGAATTGAGTGGTAGGTTTGTCTTTCTCCTTCATGAGTTGAAGGAGTTGTTCTTGCATGCCTTCAATTTTCTTTTGCAAATGGGTGTTTTTAGTTTCTTCCTCTTTCTCAATAAGTGTCTCTACCTTGTAATCAGAGGGAAGTTTAACTCCTTGGGTGACCAATTTGAGAAGGTATTTCTCCTTCTCTTCATTCATTATGAATGCCATCATTCTCATGAATTTTTTATTATTGCGATCATCTAAGATATCCCCTTGTGTTATCTCCTTCTCTTCTTGAAGAGGAGGGTTTTCAGTTTAGTTGAAACAGGGTCCACCCAGTTGACTATGATCTGTCATTTTGCTAGAATGTAAGTGTTCAATGTGTAAAGACTCAGTATGAAAAGTTTGAATGATCTCAGAATTTGGGTCCTCTTGGAACAAAAGATTTTGAACCTGACTAAAATCCACTAGAAATGACCATTTAATGTAAGTTCAACATATCGGAGAAGGAGATCAAGATGATTCCTCACTAGATGTAGCTGGCAGTGGTGTGGAAAGCACAAATTCATCTTGATTGATTAAAGGAAATGTTTTGCCACTTCGAGTTGTGATAGTCATAGGCAAAGATTGAACAAGGGATGTGAACTAAGACCAAACTTGAAACTGTCTCAAAGTAAATGCACAGAAAGTGCCAAAGGGTGAAGTATCCTTGGTGCAAATCATCAGAGATGATGCTAGAACAGCCAAGAGATGACTATTGCGACATAAGGCATGACGACACAGTAGAAATAGACCAAAAGATATGATACGACACCAGTTTAAGCAAGAATCATGTAATCCTCAACCCAAGAAACCAATTTTTTGACTGTGTGAAGATAGAAGGCAGATAAACAGACCTAGATCAGAGACCAGATTTGACAGAGGTATGCTTGACAGACGGGAATTAGCTCACTATTTTGAAAAAAATCTTCAGACTCGCGCGAAGAAGTACATTCTCATGCGAATATTCTCACAGATGCGCTTGAAACTTTGTAGTCCCATGCAAAGAATGATGCCAGAATGGTGAAAAAAAAGTGAATAGAATGACAGCAAGTTTATGAAATATCGCGTGACAATTTCTAGCGTGTCGCGCGAAGATTCTCAGATAATGATGCGAAGTTTGGTAGAATGTTGCGTGAAACTGTGCAATTTTGACAAATGAAAGTCTACAGAATTAGACAGTTAAGACCAGATTGTGTTTCCCAAGATAAAATCATGTTGTTTTCTGACAGATAGTTTGAGTTACAGATTTTTTTGGACATGTTCAAGTTTGATAGTTTGTGTGTTTTGACCATTGTTTTGGTTGTTCAAATGATACACCCATGCAATACACATTAAATAGAATGTTTGTAGTACCAAAATAGAAACATCACAATCCTAGGATAGCTAGGATAGTATCTGTTAAATCCCCACTTGAACCAAAGTTCAGCTACGCTTACTCTTAGTGGACAACTTAGAAGCTTGGAGGCATGGGCTCCTCCTTACATGTGCACTCACTTCTCAGGCACACCAAGCTTCGAACCCCAAAGGAATTGCTTCCCAAAGGGTTGTTGCCTCTACTAAGATCCGTAAGACTATGGGGCGTCTTAGCCAGTCTTTGACCTTCTGTGCCAATAGATAGAGGGTTTTAGAAACTAGAACAACAATTTGCAGTAAGAAAATCCGTTCAGGTGGTTGTGATCAAGTCATTTTCCCAATAAAGGGGGCTCTCCCAATCCTTTCAAAGCAAGGCTTTCACCTTAACAATGTCAGGACTTTAACGCACCACTAGGGTACTGGAGGAGATTTTGGTTGCCACAACAAATTCACACCTGTCTATTGTGACATTAATCACAATAGCATTTATTGTATACCGGTTCGGAAGGGCTTGGCTTTAGCCTGTTACCAGTTGGGCATCCACTGTTGCCGGCTCTGCTAAATCTCTTAGGAGAAAGCCACTCTAGAAGAATCACATGAATTTCTCTTACACCCAAGATCCATAAAGGTAAGAGGAGAGGATACGTTCATGTACTTCTTGGAATTACAATCTAGAAAACACTTTAGTCACACAAGACAATGATTCATTTTAAGCACCAACCGAAGTGTGTTCTAACTACTAAAAATAGACATGAGAATTTGTGAAAACACACAAGGTCTTCGACAAACATCCTAAAATAAACACATTAGTAGTTTGTAATGCCTTTCTTCATTTCAGCATCCTACAATAAACACGTTAGAATTTTATGATTGCTTTTCTTTATCTCAGCGTCCTGCAATAAACTCATTAGAAGTTTATGATTGCTTTATTTATCTCAGCATCCTGCAAACCACTATTAAGCTGTTCTAGAAGGTAAAATCAGAGAAACACAGATGTCAGAAAATAGCAGATGGTTAGAAAACTGAGACAAGAAATATCAAATAAAGGCTCTAGTATTGAATTCCGCGTGATGATTCCTCTCAATTCGCGCGAAGAAGTGCAGAAGGCCCCGCGAAGAACTAAAAAGTTCACGCGAGATGCTGCGAAAGTTCGCTCGACATTAAAATAGAGATGTATGGAAGTACGGATAGAATGCAGAAAAATAAAAAAAAGTGTAATGAAATGGGGCCAGAACAGATTACCTCAGGCCCCACGGTGGGTGCCAAAAATGTATGTGGTAGATTTGGCCTTGTTAATCAACCATACACTTCAACATAGTCCTTATTCATCAGCCACATACAGAAGTGAATATGAGTTATTCATCCTACATGCCTGTATGATTTGACATGTTGCCTTCTATCTAGATGGGGTTTCTAATAGCTCTCAAAATGAGAGTCTCACAACCATAGACCAATCTAAGAATAAAGGATTTTTCTCCATGAATGTGATGCAATGCAAGATTAATCTAAAAATTGAAATGAGATTAAACTAAGACATGATTGAAATGCAATTAATCTAAGAAATTGACATTAATCTATTGCAAATGATAGCTAAATGTAAATGAGATTATCAACTAAAATGAAGCAGCAATTCAGTATTCTAACAATGCATATGACTATAAATTCAAGAAGGGTTTTGAATGAGAAATGGGACTTATTTTATAGACTCAGAGGTTGTTCAGAATAGAAACTTTCCTTTTTGAAATAAAACAGATAGAAAAGCCAGTTCAAAATAGAAAGCTTTCTTCAAAAGAATACAATAAATTGTTTTCCCTTTGCTTTAACTATTTTTCTTTCTTTGATTTAATTCTTTTCTCTTTTGATTTAACTATTTTATTTGTTTTATATGTTTTCTTTCTCTTTAAAGCATAATTAAAGAGAAGTTTCCAATTCTGAACTGAAGAGAAGATTTTGTTGACAATATTTAATTAATTAAATAAATATGACCTCATAATTGCTTTTTCTCAATCTGAATAATTAAATTCAATTATTGAAAATGAGGATATTTATTTAATAATTAAATATCATTTAATTCCCTTTTTATGTGTCTTAGCTAAAGAGGGTGAATTTAATTTAATTAAAGTGCTAGGACTTTATAATTAAATTAATTCGATCATAAGGTTTTTTTAGCCAATAGATATTTAGGAATTAAACATAATGTATGATTAATGCAGATTTAGGATTTTTTGCATTTGACACTCAGGTTGAGTAGAGTCAGTTAAAACTCAGAATTGCCTAGTACAATAGGACTTTGATGATTCAAAAGAATGACAAAGGCAACAAAATTGGTTAGGGTTGCAAGATGCCAATTTTGGGGTGTTACATGCATCACATATTTTTTGGTTTTAAACGAAGCACTTTTCAAAATAGATCATTTTGCAAAAACCGTATAAACCCTAGATGCATAATAATTGTAGTCATGCAATTTTGTATGGATGGAAAAACCATGATATGGTGTAGAATGTTGTCGTGATTCTTCATAAGTGAGTCACATTTCTTAGCAAACAAACCCTTGATTTTTGTTTGAAAAAATCAATTAAAAGACTACAAAAATGATTCAATACTATTCCAACGATTCCATTTTTACCTTTCTATATAACCTACCATTATATCTAATATGTGGTGTCAACACAAGGCATATACGCCTATGAATTGAATGCTACAAATGAAACCTCTCACCTATAGTGTATCTTGTGCCTCTTTCCCTCCACTAACCCAACATATGACCAAACAAAACAATCTACAGTAGAACTACATTTTTTTAGGGAAATAGATGAGTGTCTTACCATCACACCAAGTCTTTCTCATGAAAGTAGAGGCACCATAATAGATGTTCTTCTTTTAGTCCTGTAATATGTTACCAAAATGGGCACAAAACATGGTCTTGGCAAGAGGCTACATCAATTAAACACATCATAGGGATACATGTAAGCACCACATATTAGACACAAACTATGTATGTATGTATCCTCCTAAGGTTACAAAAATGTAAACTTTTCCTTGTTGAGTCCCTTGTCCTCCATGATAAAATTGTTTAAGAATATGAAACCAGTCGTGGAAAAATAAAAAATGATAAGGAGATAAAGATGATTGAGTCTAGTGAGAAAAGTGATGTAGCAGAACATTCAACCTGAATCTTATTCCTTAGTAACACTTGTGGATCAATATAAATTTTTTGGGTCTTCAATCAGTATTCAATAATTTTCAACTTGAATATTCTTCCTCAAAATATGCTACTCGTTAGCGATGATTTCTTCTCTCAATCACTTCTCAATAATTTTCTACAAGTATTTTCTCCATTACCACAACTAGTAATGAACATCTGTGTGGATGGAAATGTTCACTAAATATTTAATATTGCAGATTTATTGGCTGTCTTTCTTGATTCCATTTAACCTCTTTGATCATCTAAAATTAAAGAAAACAAAAGAGGAAGAAGAAGAAGATGCGTGAGATAACTTTGACTTGGTCCTCTAGCATTGTGGATAATGCTTCCTAAGGATAACACATATTGTGTCCTAAAATACAACACATTTTGTGACATGGTGTTCAACAAGATATTTTATTTTGGAGCTCATATTCTATAATGTGAATAGTGATCTTCCATCCTTAGGAATTGTATAGTTTAATATGTAAAACAAGGCACTAATATAAAATGTGGCCCACATAATAGGTATGGAATGATTAGGGTTTCACATAATCATGATTACATAAGGAGTCAAACACTCAGCACTAGAGGTCACAATAATCAACTAACAGAACACGACTCCTATCCATGGATGTATTGACATACAACTAACAATAATGGGATTCATTAAGCTCATATTGCATTTAGTTTCCCATCAAGGTGATGTCAAGGATAGATTCATGAACAACATGGATGTATAAATAAACAACAATTAAGATTAATATGTAGCAACTATTAGATAAACATCGATAGCAAGAAAAGAGAGTCAGAAATTCATGCAAGTAATCAATTAAGGCATTTGCAATGCAAGGAGGTGGCATCAAGCATCAATTAAGTGGAAATATGGACTTATATATTACAGCAACTTGAGTGGCAATCAGCAATATCGATATAGAAAGTACGTAACTAATTGATCAATTAGTCATGTTCACCGATCATAACAACATGTGCAAATGAAATCAATTATAATTGACTTCTCTAACTCTATTGTAAATAATAAACAAGAATATCGATTAGAATAACTACACAAGTCTAATCGAGATTAAGAGTTGATTGGACAACAATTATGATAAGCAGATATTGTCATTACTTATGAGAAGAGGCACGAGTTACAAGTTTAATGGCAATGATCAAGTCTTAAAGAGGAATTACGAAGAGAAGCCACCCTTGAAAAATATTAGTTCCCAACTACAATTACCAGCGATCACTAAGAGTGTTATTGGTATAATAAAATAATTTAACCTTGAAGGGAAGCAAATGAGAAAGATATGAGTTGTCATTAAGAGATAGAAGTATAAATGAAGCCTCAAACACATTCAATCATCATCAGCTACAAGAAATAAAAAAGGGAAAGAGAAAGAATAACTTCAAACTATCAATATCTTGGTACGAGTATCATTTGATACAAAAATTGGATAGCAAGTATTTCTATAATTATTGTTGTTTGGACTTTGTGTATTATAGAGATCTAGATAATAATAAGTGATTACATATATATATAGACATTTATAATATACATTTATATATCAATGATCTAATATGAATTTAATAATTACCTTATTTAGCAATTATAGGTATATTGCTGATGTAATTACTTAATATAGAAATTACGTATAAGACCAATGATATCAGATTTCCACAATCCATAGAAATTATTTTAACATATTTTTGGGTAGATTGTGTTATAGTTTTTTTCATCAACGTTTCAGATCACACTTTGTATGGTATTTCTAAGTGTGCTCCTCTACTTTTCTATGGTATCACTCATTTTTATCAACTCTTGTCTTGGAACCATACCTTTGATCCCCCATGCCACCTATCCTTCCTCCTTAAAAATACCATTCCTAGAGACAACCAGTGTTGTATCCAAGGTCATTTGATGTACCAAAACTAATTTTAGAAGCAATTAATTTTTTTTATAATTTAGGCGTGCACAGATGATACATACTCAGCTACAGAGTGAAATCAAAATTTAGTTCATCAAAACATGAAGTAGGAACAGTTTGGTTAAACACTCACATCATCAATGCTAAGCAGATATATATTTTTTTGGGTTATAACCCATGTAGTTTTTAGTCATTTTAAGATGACCTCAATCAGCAGTCATTACGCTAATGAAATTATTCTTCATTTACATTGGTAATAAATACAAGGCAAAGGGGATCCACTTAGCATGCATGCACCTTTCAACCTTTTGTTGGTTTAGGTGAAAAATGGTGAAAATCCCAAAGCAGTGCCAACTATAAACCACTACCTCCCTCAATTTACATATGGTTAAGGTACCATATTTTCCATACCATATTTTTTCTCTCCAAGTCAGAGTGTTGCTGGTTTTAATCAACAAAATCTATTTTATGATTCTCATTTAGCATGTTAATCACACAATAATTATCTGAGGCATTTTCATTATAAGACACGGGGCTTATATTATTTCATTCAAAAAAGACTAAAGAGAGTATTTTTAAGCATTTGTGGAGATTTATTCATCTCATAACAAATTATGTTTGTTCTGCTTTATGACTGCACTTGTTGGTATGCTCTAGATGCTTTATGACTTTTTTAGATCCAACAATGCTACTAGTAGTTGCAGTAGGTTTAGCAGGTCATTAAAATCTGAATGGAATATGAAGTAAATGGTCATGGTTTTAAATGTTTTAGGCAATAGGTCATTTCCTAATTGTTCTTTTAATATATCTGTAATGGTGCTTTCATTCTAGGTACATGCTTAAACTATTAGTCTTTTACTATCTTTTGAACTGTCTTCTGTTCATTGGACTGAACTCTTCCTTTTGAAGCTTCTCTTAAACTAATTTCATATCATAATACCCTATTTGACCTACTATGACTTTTATGCATTACTCAAAAAAGTTGTCAATAGTTATAGGACTGTCTCTTTACTCTTTACTTACCACTTTGACCTTTTTGCAGCACACACATACCATTGTCATTCATCTCATAAAAAATCCAGTCTGTCATTCTTTATGACTACCCCATTTAGTATGCTTTAGATGCTTGTCATGATTGTCAACTGAATGTTGGAATGATGTTCCTTCTTCATGGAAGGACTATCACTTTTTGCAGTATTTTTTGTTCTCAATTCATGTCAGTCATGACTTACTTCTTTGTGAAAATGAAATGGATGAAGTGTTGTCACTCAAATGAGTGGGTGTTACAATCAACTATATCAACATTATCATTATTCATTCCAAATTCAACCTGCCCATTTTTTGATAGTTCTCAAACATCAAATATATTAGAGAAACAAATTTGAGGTTTACCAACAAATAAATTGACCAGAATAGTGGAAATATAAATATTTCATCTTCTCATTAACACTTATAAACTTATGGATCCAATTCTTCATCCTTTAGCATCTGTAGTCTTTTGAATCTTTGATCATTTAATCAACATAATCTATTTTCTGATTCTCATTTAGCATGTTAATCACACTAATTATATGAGGCATTTTCATTATAAGACATGGAACTTATATTATTTCATAATGCATCACTTCTTTTAATGCATCACTTTGCTTCTTAGTTAATAACCAAGGAAGGGAACTCGTATTTATGTGGTCTCCATTTCTATTTGATTCAATAAAAAATTTTAGTGCATGATTGGATTCATGAATGTCATTACAAATTTTGGCAATTTTTTTTTTGTCACGTCTTCCATCCAATATTTTCCATTGTGTCTCTATTACATTCTTTCCAATATGCATAGCATCAAAAAAATGCACAATTGGGAGATCCTTGTAGTACGGAAACCTACTAAATTGACTAGGATAACTTTTTATTCCTCTAGGAAGTTGGTCATTGATGCCTTGACGACCTTCACGAGCATCAGTTACATCATTAATTAGTAAATAAAAGACAATATCAAAGTATAAATTTTAAACAAAAATTATCAAATGGAATGACTTTACCTTGGTGATTTAGTCTATTGTATTCCAACTTCCATAGATGAGGTGTCATTCTTCGTGGCCTTGATGTTGTCTCTTCTTTCCTATTAAAACTATTTTTTTCAATAATTTGATACTTATGATTATTGTGGAGAAAGTGCCTAAACTCATCGAACACCTACTTTCCTAAACCTCTTGAATGACAAGATTTCATCTTTGGACCACAAAATGGACATGCAAATTTACCTTTTGTCTAAAGACCTAAAAGATCATGTACAATTGGATCATTTACAATTATCATGAACAACTTAAACATACAGCAATAATGTGTAACCACTATAACATACCAAAAATATGTGACCTTAACAATATATAACATATCGCAAAAATGAGTTAGCCCAGGGGCATCATGTATTGTCCATACAAGCATTGCATGGAATTGAAATT
>MU225460.1:1389218-1399529 GCA_018584345.1 Thuja plicata | reverse complement strand
TACTATCCCCTCCTTTCAGCATCATCTCCTACTTCTGTGCCTATTTAGGACCCTGATTGGGCCTCTCCAGGCACCTTCTATCCCACCTGGCACTTTTTCCAGGGGTTCTGACCCCCTGGGTCAAGGTCAACCTCAACCTTGACCTAGGTCACCTTCTATCCCACTTGGCTTTTTTTCCAGGGGTTCTGACCCCCTAGGTCAAGGTCGACCTCGACCCTGACCTAGGTTAGGGTTGACCTCGACCTTGACCTAGCTAGGTTAGGGTTGACCTCAACCTTGACCTAGGTCAGGGTCAACCTCGATCTTGACCTAAGTCAGGGTTGACCTCAACTGTGACCTAGGTCAGGGTCGACCTCAACCTTGACCTGGGTCCCCCTTTCAAATTTGGAAATTTGTCGGTTGTCGAAAGTCATCCAAAATTCATTTCTCGCTTTCGGGTCGGCTATTTTGGGATTCCAAAGCAGTAAATCTTAAATTATATTTCATATAGGTCCTCTTCTAGGGGCATGGATTTAATTGGATTTTAATTCTCCTATGTCGGCCTCCTTAGAAGATTGTGCCCTAATTTCATATAAAAGGAAGCCTTTCTCTCTCATTTTCTCTAAGTCTTCCAAGTGCAAAAAAGCTCTAATCAAGATTTTGTCAAGAAGCAAAAGGTTCAAGCATCCATTTCCAAGCTCTCAAGGTGTTCAAGTCTTCCTCTCAAGCATTCAAGTTCTCCATTGAAGATCAAGGATTCAAGCTTTCAAGCCTTTGAAGGGATTTGGTTCAAGCATTCAAGATTTATCATTCAAGCCCTAGATCTAGCCATCATGATGGTGTGATCTTCCTTCAAGATCCTTTGTGCATCCTCAATAATCTTTCATCATCTCTTCAAGGTGGATTCCAAGCATACAATCATGGAGGTTTATGGTTTCTAAAGTCCATACTTTCATATTTACATACTTGCTTACATTTGAATTACAATTACATATCTATTCAATATCATAGCTTCAATGTTAGATTCAATTTTACTACTTGCTAGCATTCTTATTTCAATTATTGATTTCAAAGTTGATTCCTAAATTGGGGTTTGACTAAGGCAAACCCCTCCTCCACAACAAAAAAAACCTCTTTTTCTTGTAGGTACAGGTTCAGAACAATAGATTTGAGACCAGATCTAGATACCCTTTTCGGCCAACTTTCGGGATCCGCGAACAAAGTCACTTTTGGATCTCTGCAAGTTAGGGTCAACATGATTGGGTCAGGGTTGAAATTTGTGGGTCAAGGTCAACCTTTTTCATAAGATGACATTAGAACAGAAAATGATTTATGGGTTTGGTTCGTCTCTGCGTTTCCTTGTCGGATCATACTTCAGATTTTCTAGAAACTGAATACAGACTCCAGAAAATAGCATTCTTTGATCTACAATATTTCAAGGTTAGTAATTTTCTATCATTCATTTCAATTCAAATCCTTAATCATTCTAAATCTATCACACATTTACATTCATTTCAAAACACATTTTTAAGAGGGAAACCTAAGATCTCCTTCTTTATTCTTATTTCCAATAGATTGATTCACTTATGCGTTGATCCTTTTTGGGTTGATCAATTTGGATCTTTCCTTTGTGCATTTGAGAATAAAAGGGAATATCTTATTTATCCCTCCACTCTAAAAATTAAATGTAAAGGTGATAAGTGATCTGAGTATCACAACACTCTTATTCCATAAACACCATTTTTCTCCTTTACACCAAGATACCCCTGAGACAATCTGACCACCGCTACCCTTGTCAAACTATGGTAATGGTTACACAATGATACAAAGATTTGGGTACGATGGTACAACCAGGCTGGGGGCAAGGCAACAAGGCATATATGAACAGCCTCTCCCACCAACTCAGAGAAACATAAGAGGGTTGGGCTATGGACAACAAAGCACTAGTCCTGTGATCTAAGACATTCAATTCAATCAGGAACAAGTGGCAGAGATGCACCGGGGGCATAAAATAGAGAATGTCTTAATAAGCAACATATTAGCATAGTTGTTGCTCACCGAAGAGGGAACCACACAATCCCTAATAAACCTACACATAGCAATCGAGGACAACCAAGGAAGTGAGACATCGAACGAGCATTCTATTGAGACTGACTCCCACAAGTATGAGTGGAGATCCCTTCACAACTCTGAACCGTCAATCCCATATTATTCCCCTCCGTCAGACATTATCATAAATCTAGCAGACCTATTTGACCAACTGGCCTTATCGAACAAACCTGCATAGAAAAACATATCATCTATCAGACCTCAAGTGGTGCGTCCACATCACAATCCAATTTTGTAGGCACCATATCAGCAGTCCCTTTCAGTCAACTAGAACCAAACAGTCGTGAAAGTGGCTGTCTTGTACAGCCTAAGCTTATAGAGTGGGATCAACAAGGACCACCTGATCTAGATGTCTTCGAGAATGACAAGGCGATAGCTCATTTCATGGGACTGAGAGAAGGCATTCCGTCAGGAGATCACAAGGCAGGATTCTCCTTTAACCTAGACAGAGCAGCGTATTTTAGGGAGGAAGCTCCTCTTTCCAGTCCACAAAATAAAAAAGAAAAGAATGATAAAAAGCTAAAACAAGATGTATCTTCTAGAGAAAACCTCACTGAGGTGCTAGAAGATGGAAAGAAGGAACTCCTCCCCTTAACAGAGGAGAAATCGGCATTACTAGCAGAAGAAATAGAGGAAGTTAACTTGGGGGATGAAAAGAACCCAAAGAACATATACCTAGAGAAATCACTCACTCCTGAGGAGAGAGAGTTGTTTATCATGGTCCTACTCAGATATGCCAGGGTTGGATCTAGAGCTAGTACTACATCATCTCCCATTGCTACCCAATGCCAAACCTGTCAAACAGAAGTTGAGAAAGATGCATCACCATGTTGCATTACTAGTCAAAGAAGAGTTGAAAAAGCTCTTGGATGCTAAATTCATAAGACTTATACCATATGCGGACTGGATATCTAACTTGGTACCAGTTACAAAACACAGTGGTCAAATACAGATTTGCACAGATTTCAAGGATCTCAACGTAGCTTGTCCCAAAGATGACTTTCCTTTACCAAACATTGATATGATAGTAGATCTAACGGTGGGACATCAAATGCTATCACTCATGGATGGCTTTTCAGGTTACAATCAAATAAGGATCGCACCAAAGGACCAACACAAAACAACTTTCACATGTCCTTGGGGAATATATTGTTGGAATGTCATGCCATTTGGTCTAAAGAATGCCGGAGCAACATATCAAAGGGCTATGACAACTATATTCCATGATCTCATCCACAAAATAATGGAGGACTATGTGGATGAAATACTAGCCAAGTCCATAGTTCAAAAGGATCATCTACAGGTTTTGGGACCCATCTTTGACAGAATGCAGGAATTCAAAGTTCGTCTAAATCCAAAGAAGTGTGCATTCGGTGTCACAGCAGGAAAATTACTGGGATTCATAGTATCACATAGAGGAATTGAGGTGGACCCAGCAAAGGTCAAAGCAATATTGGACATGCCTCCACCATCAAACTTGATACAACTACAAGGATTACAAGGAAGGCTACAATCGATCAGATGCTTCATAGCTCAACTAGCAGACAAGTGCCACCCATTCCAACATCTATTGCACAAAGACATTAAATTCATATGGATAGAACAATGAGAATAGGAATTTCAGATATTCAAAGACTACCTTCTTAAATCTCCTATATTGGTACCACCGGTACAAGGTAGACCATTGCTTCTATATATCTCAATGATGAAATCAGTGTTAGGTGTACTCTTGGCACAACATGATGACGCAGGAAAAGAGAGGGTTGTTTACTATCTAAGCGGGACTTTGGTTGGATATGAGATAAACTATACGAAAATTGAGAAGTCATGCCTAGCAGTTGTTTTCACTTCCCAGAAGCTAAGACATTATATGTTGAGTCACAAAACAAAATTTATCGCACATATTGATCCTCTAAAGTACCTCCTAAGCAAAGCAGTGCTCACTAGATGACTAGCAAAGTGGGTAATGATCTTAAGTGAGTTTGACATTGAGTACGTAGATAGAAAGGCCATCAAAGGACAAGTGATCATAGATCAACTAGCAGAGGCACCAATTCAAGACCACCAGCCTATTATTTCTGACTTTCCTGACGAATCTATCATGACACTACAACCGGTGATCGAGGTATGGCAACTTTATTTTGATGGATTGTGTACAAACCATGGTGCAGGGGCAGGGATAGTGCTTATCACTCCATATCATGATACAATTCCAATGTCTTTCAGACTTAACTTCCCATGCACCAACAACATAGCAGAATATGAATCACTGGTCATCGGTCTAAAGATATCAATTCAATGGAGAATCAAGAACCTAAAGGTCTTTGGTGATTCACAGTTGGTCATTAGTCAAGTCAACAATGATTATATGACCAAAGATGATAAGTTCATACCACACAAAGCACAAATGGAAAGACTGCGCACCAAGTTCCATTACATTCTCTTCGAGAAAGTCTCAAGAGCACAGAACAAAGTTGCATATGTGATGGCTACCATAGCATCATTGATTGATATGCCAGGTAACGAACCAAATTCCAGTTTCTAGTGGAGAAACTCTTGGTGCCATCACATCAGGCATCTATCAAAGAATCAACGTGTGTCCTTGTTGAACCTGAATCCCCATGGTACCAAGATGTCTATAACTATCTCCAAAACAATGTCTTACCTCCCAACTTGTCTAGGAACCAGAGAAAATCCCTCATCCACCAAGCCTCTAGGTATACCCTCCTCTCAACTACTTTATACAGATGACGTCTAGATGGAATGCTTCTACGATGTCTCACTTCCATGGAAACCCAGAAAGCCTTGTATGAGGTACATGAAGGAATTTGTGGAACCCACGGAGGTGGCAATAGCTTGGCCAAGAATATCATCCGCATGGGATACTATTGGCCCACAATAGAGACAGATGCACACAAACATGTTCAAAGGTGTAGACAGTGTCAAATTCATGGAGACCTAATCCATGCACCAGCCCCAGGAACTAAATCCTATCACATCACCATTGCCATTTTCAATGTGGGGATTTGACCTAGTGGGCAAAATTACACCTTCTTTAGCAAATGGACACAAGTATATCATAGCAGCAATGGAGTACTTCACCAAGTGGGTGGAAGCAATTCCCCTCACTTACATCACTGGAAAGCAAATAGCAATGTTCATACTTAACCACATCATCTGTCGATACAGGATCCCTCAAACAATCCTTACAGATCATGGTACACCTTTCCAGAACAAGGATGTTGAAGACCTATGTGAATAGTTCCACATCAAACAAGGGTTCTCCTCATTTTACTACCCTCAAGGGAACGGACAAGCTAAAGCTAAAAACAAGACAATATTGAAAATCCTTACAAAAATAGTGAACGAATCAGGGCGAGACTGGCATTTACAGCTCAGTCTCGCATTATGGGCATACAGAACTAGTGTGAGAACACCTACATGATCCACTCCTTTCTCCCTATTTTATGGATCAGAGGTGGTATTACCCCTCAAAGTGGAAATCCCATCACTAAGGATATCATTAAAGAACCTGATCACAGATGAAGACTATAAAGTAGCAAGGCTCAATGAGCTAGAGTTACTAGATGAAAGAAGGCAGCATGCCTTTGACCACTTACAAGGCTATCAGAATCACCTTAGAAGGAACTATCACAAGAAGGTGAAGCCACAAACATTTGAGGTAGGAGACCTTGTCCTCATGGAAAGTCAGAAGAACCAAGCAGAGTGAGTCAAACCCGAAAAGTTTGAGCCTAACTGGTTAGGCCCATTTTTCATTATCAGCTCTACTCAGAGTGGGGCATTCATACTAGCAACACCAGAAGGAGATCAGCTCCCTGGATACATCAACAACATGCACCTCAAGAGGTTCTACCCTTGAGGTCTATATGGTTAAAGCACCTATCTACATATCCAGAAAATACCAAAAAAAAATCAGAAAATACAAAAGTTACCTTGGTGAAAACCTGGCAATCAGGTGCCTTGGCAACAAAAAAAAAATCAAAAAGAAAAAATGTAAAGAAAAACAAAATCTCTCTCTCTCAGTGAAAACCTGGCAATCAGGCGCTATTGAGTAGGTACCTTGGTGAAAACCTGGAAAACAGGCACTGAGTGTTGAAATCCAGCTTCACCATCAATGAACTCTAAAGGCAAGACTGACTATCCAAAGCTATATCCACAAGCACAAACCCCTCTGAGCACCAAGCACTTACCCATGGTTAATATTGGTCCACCAGACTAGGGGGCGATTCTAAATGTCCTGAAAAAATCCTAAAAATTAGAAAACTCATCAAAAATCCTCAAAAGATCAAATATCAAGAGAAAACCAATCTTCATAAAAAAACATTAAAAAAATTGCAAAATCCAAAGCAATAAAACCAACTCGGTCATCAAGAAAGCAAAGGGCGATCATGCCCACTCAATTAATGTCACAATCATGAGCTTTGCAAATCAGCATTGGGCTCATCTAACACAGCTTTATCAATCTATCAATTCAATCAACAAGCGGATGGCGACCAAGCCAGACTCTCAATACTGTCACAATCATGAGCTTTGCAAACCAGCATTAGGCCCATCTGACACAGCTTGATCAGCTGCCAAACATGATCAAGGCAATCAAATCAATCAATACTGTCACAATTATGAGCTTTTCCAACCAGCATTGGGCCCATCTGAATCAGCTTCATCAGCTGCCAACACGATCAAAGCAATCAAGCCAATCAAGCCTATCCAAAGAGTCAAACCAATCAAGAGATCCAACTGCATCAAGGAACCATCCAAAAGAATGTTGACTAGGTCAGTCAAGTCGGTCAGATGTCAGTCCATATTTTGTGGTTATATTCTTACGCTACTCCAGAATCCACCATGTGAGGAGAGTAGCTATGATAGATCATGACTTATTTTATTTGATGGTTGTCTATTGAATGTTCACTTCAATTTCAGGGTCATGATGATTTAGGATAAATGCGGTAGGTGCTGTCACTTATCTGGAAGCTGCGCAGTCCCACGATCTGAGCTTAACCCTAGGAAAGAATTGAACATTCCTTCTTTTATTTTGCTTGTTTGGTTTATAGAATCAAGAGCTCATGGCACTATTCAGATATACTCTGAGTGCTTTGGAGTTCTATCTTGGTTTCTATGGTCTTTCCCTTTATGTTGCAAACAAGAGCTCATGATGCTATCCAGATGGACTCTAGGGGCATAGGAGTTCTATCTTGTTTTCTTGGCTTTCCCTTTTTAGAAATCAAGAGCTCACAATGTTATCCAGATAGACTCTGGGGGCATAGGAGTTCTATCTTGGTTTCTTTGTTTTGGATTAATTTTCAGAGGACAAGTGGTATCCAGATGGTCAATATCTGGGTGCTTTTGGCTCTCTTTCTTTTCAAAAATAGGGAACATAGTTGAACCCAGATGGTCAATATTTGGGTGCACTATGGGTCTCTTTCTATTCAATCTCTCTACTCCTTCTGCTATCAAGAGGTCATGGCGGTATCTAGGTGGTATGTGATCTAGATCATTCAAAACTCTTCAGAATATCAAAAAATACAAAAAAGATGCAATGATGACAATTATTGGAAACAGGGGCAACAACTTGGGACATTCGTCCCATTCTATCAGATCATATCTATCCAAAAAAATCCAAAAAGAACATCCTTTCTATCATTACATTCTATCATATCAATCTCAGAGCACATCTATCTAAATTAACATCTTTCTAACTAACAAATGCATTACTCAGATATTTTGTGCATAATAGACTGCATTCATTCCATTAAAGTACATCATAAAATGATAAAAACATAGAAGTTGCATACATGATAATCATAAAATCACAAACATCCATAAAGCATCTCATATAAACATACACTTCATTTACACCATCCTGCATGACATGTCAATATCATAGGAAAAGTAAACATCCATGTACAAGTTTGTATAATAGAAACATAATGCATATTCATCTCATCATCTAAGAACACCAAAATCTATAGAATCATTCATATAGCAAGTAAACCATTGCACATCATATCAAAAACAATAGCTGCATCTCATATAAATCAAAATATTTGAGTACAAATGAAGGGTCGCAAGTTTGATCAAAGAAGGCAATCAACATGTATATCAATAAATATCAGTGTGTCAGGATACAAAAATGGTACTCCAAAGAGTATATACAATGGAATCACTACAAAAATGTCAATAGGAGCTACCCCACCCTCACCAAGAGGTGGACGAGGGGGTGGCATGTCAAAATTTGTCCTATGAGAGGACCCAGGAGCTCTAACACCACTACTCTGAGAATGTTGGGCCATGCTAGATCTCTGCGACGCTGTGTAACTAGGCACCCTCTGTGTTGCAGGAACTGCGCCCTCATAATGGTGTCTCCAATAATCAATCTCTCTCTAAGCGTCTCAACTACATCTGTAATACCTGTCCAGAATATCTCTGTGTGAGACATCCTGTACACTATCAATAAAATAACGAACCTCAGAACGAGCCTGTCCCTCTCGAGACTCAGCCGATGTAACCTGGGCCTCTAAAATAGTAGCACATGCATCAGATAAGGCAAGTCAGGCTTGAAGGTCCTGAACTTGCTGAGTGAGGCGCTCCACCTCTGACGGATCATCATCCATACCACCCATAGAAACGTCCATGTCTCCCTCCTCTGTCCTATCCCCCAATCCCCCATCTCCTCTTCGCCTAAGAACCACATAATCATCAGCACTCTCTGAACTATCCCCTGTGTTGCTACCAGTGCTGCCACTATCCCCAGAGGAACCTGTCTCCAAACTCTGCTCATCTAGAGCCTCCACGTCTATATCAGCAATCTCAATATCAACATCCTCCATAATCACTCTATCATCCTCTCTAGGAGCCAAAATAGATGTTGTCCGCCTGCAAACTCTCTGCACCAACTGAGGTGCCTCCTCCTTTATGGCCTCCTCATCCTCTAGAATAGTGCCCAACCCAACTCTAGGAGCACTAGTCCATCCCCCACTTCTGCCACCACTAGCCCTAACCCCACCACCAGCACCCTCGGGACCAGGATCATCACCTCCATTGTCTCCTCTCCCTTGTCCTCTGTCTTGGCCACCATCCCNCTCTACCCCCATCCCTCCCTCCCCTGCCACCGTGCATCTCCCTCCATCACGGCCTCCCCTACCACGCCGTACCCGTCGGGCCCTCCTCATAATAGTCCTGGGAATAGGACAAGAGACATCTGTCAGTGCAACCGGATGATGCTACAACCAATGGGCATCATACTGTGGTGTAGTGCCTGCAAAAGACAAATTCAACTATCAGTACCAGAGCAGATATCAGACAAGGAAAACAGGCAAACAGTGAAAAAAAATCAATTGCGGTAATAAAGCAAGTCAAAAGCGGTACTTTTACGTGATTGTGAAACATCAACAGCAAGTGCAGCATACAAACTACAATTGTGGCAATAAACAAACCCAAGTGCGGCACACTTATCAATTGCGGTATTTAACCGGTAATTGCGGCACTAAAACCTCAATTGCGGAAAAACCACAAGCGATTGTGGCACACATGACATTTTTCCATAAAAGTATGATTTTTAAAAAGCAATAAATGAAGCAATAATGACACGCAAAGTGAGAAATCTCACCAGATGTCCAGAGCCAGCTGGTCTGCGGTAGGTATGGACTCAGTCTGAGATGTGGGTGACACTAGGAAGGCCAGCCATCCCTCGAAAATAGGAGAAAAGAAGGAAGAAATCAGAAAGCAAACTCACCAAGATATCAGAGCTCCAAGATCGCAAAGTGACAAATGAAGGGTTCTCTTCACTACTTATAGGGGTTCTGAAAAAACCCTAATTTCAATAGGAGCTTTGAAATTTCTTCCCGGTCCCTGGAATCTTTGACAGTCAATAACAGGGGCATATTAAACCATTTTTCAAATCCATCAGCTACCCAGTTTCAAAAATTGCAGATTCAACAAATCAACACTCGTCTCGCGACTTTTCGCTCAAATTTGTTGAGGGGGCATAAGTACACCTACTACTGCCAGGGCAAGCTGGGGCAAAATCAAAGAATATTTGATACACTGTGACAAGTCACATCGCATCAAAGAGGGGAAAATGTAGACACCCTAAAATGGACAGGTTTGCGACTTTACATTAAAAACACTAATTTTCATCTATTAATTAATGGTTTTTTAATCATTAATTAATCATCTATTTTCCTCTAAATTCATTCCCCAAAT
>MU225460.1:1359441-1387774 GCA_018584345.1 Thuja plicata | reverse complement strand
GTACATTAAAAATTTCCCCCAAAGGGAAGAAGCCTCTCTAACAAAACATAGAATAGCTTTGACCCCTCTCCCTCCAAATGGAGAGAGAAAGGACCTTGAGAGTAAGGAAAGACCAGGTATGCCCCCCCACAAGATGAAGCCTCCCACACCCCCAACAAAGTTAACAAACAAGAATACTTTCTTTACGTGAAGGTTTTGGTAAAAATATTGGCAACTTGCTTGGATGTTGGGCAATAGTAGACTGATGACTTGTCCATGAATGAGATCCCAAATGTAGTGTATCTAGATGTCAATATGCTTGGTCCTTTGTTGATGGATTGGGAAACATGAGATTTTAGTAGCACATTGATTGTCTCAAAATATGATTGATGGTTGTTTAGATTTAATACCAAACTCAATGAGAAGATTCTGAAATCAAATAGCCTTAGTTTTGGTACTCGGCTTCAATAGAAGATGGACCAATAAAAAATTGCTTCTTGCTCTCTAACAAAAAAGTCTTGAACCAAGTGAGAAGCTATAACTTGAAGTAGACTTGCGATCCAGAGAATTACTTACACAATCTGAATTTGTGCAGTCCACCGAGTTGAAATCAATGCTCGTTGTGTAGTGAATCCCAAAATTTTGAGTACCTTGATTGTAGTAGAGAATTGCTTGGCTAATTTCTAGTGCAACCCATGGGTCCCACACATGAATCGAGAGACCATGCCCACAACATCTGAAATGTCAATTCTTGTGAGTCAAATAGATGAGATCCCCAACAAGTTGTTGTTGCAAAGTACCGACAATCAAGTGTGAAGAACACTAAGCCTCAAGTTTGACTCTAGAAAGAAAGGGACTTGGAGTAGGCCTAGAGTAACCAATGTGAAATCTTGAGAGAAATTCGAGAGCACATATGGATTGTGTATTGTGATCATGGAAGTAGGCAAAGATATCTCAATCTCAAGAAAATAGTGCAACAAGCGCAAGTCAATCATCGAAAACTTGTCACGGAGGGTAGTTTTCACTACAACAATAATGGATGAGGAACTCCCTATGATCAATAGGTCATCAACATAGAGAACCATAAGGAGTGAATTATCTTGATGCATACCATACACCTGAAGATAAATATCTAGACTAATCACCGACCAGGATGTCGTTGGTGATTACTCTAGATATTGATAACTTTTTTCAACTGGCCCAAACGATTTTTGGTTGGTGGCAACTGCCAAAACACGAATTGCATCTTTGTGCAAAAAGTTCTCAACAAGTTGCAATGTTGCAAAGTTGTCAAATTGGTAACTTTTACAACTTTTTTACATTTTCTATCAAATGCTAGCTTCCTTACCTAGATGTGATAAAAAATCATGTCAAAATATCATTTGACATGATTTTGTATCACATTTAGGCAAGGAAGCCAACATTTGATAGAAAATGTAAAAAAGTTGCAAAACTTATCAATTTGATAACTTTGCAATTATCATTGCAACTTCTTGAGAACTTTTTGGACAAAGATGCAATTTGTTTTTTTTTTAATTCAATATTGGTCAAAATTTCAACATCCCTTGGTTGAAACATTAACTTAGATCGGTTTACGTTTCGACCATTCTGTGTCGAAAGTTTGCGTCGTGGGTTTGGCATCCTGGTCGAATGGGTCAAACATTTCAACCAAACTTGGTCGAAACATTAACTTGGGCCGGTGTATGTTTCGACCATTGTGTGTCAAAAATATGCGTCGTCGATTGACATCCTGGTCGGATTGGTTAAACATTCCGATGAAAGTTGGTCAAAGTTTTGAAAAATAATATGGACATTTCAACATGCCAATTTCAACCAAAGTTTGCATAGAAATTTTGACCTAAACTAGGATGTGTCAAACTTTCAACCAGAAAAATACTAACAAAGAAAATTGTGGGTCTTTCGACCAATCTGGGTAGATAATTTGACCAATTTTCGTCAAAAATAGGGGCCAATTCTAGTAGTGAACTTTTTCTAAAAGAAACAAACTGGATTTGCTACCAGTGCTTCAATATAATCTCGCACTGATTATTGAAATTTGTATTCTGTTGATTATGTCGATTCATAAAATTGAACCTCTATTTAGAACAAAGAAACATGCATTTTAATACTCTTTCTGAATTTTTGAAAGCTTTTGTCATATCTTTCAATCATGTTGAAGAAAGGTTGTTGTGTTATGCTTGTAAAAATATGCATCATGTAGATGCTTCTTGACGTCGTGCATTATTGAAACCAGTCTCTTGTATGCTGACAAGGCATAACAGAAATTGTTGCTCACATAACCTTGAACCGATTACCAATGCTATTTCTATTACGACACTTTGTAAAATGTTATTGCTCTTTTCTATGTTGATCAAATACTGCTCCTTGTATTCACTATTTTCTTGTCCCTTTCATGCTACTCATGGCTCTTGAAAATTGTCTTCTTCTATGTACTACCGTTTTAAATCAATTCGTACAATACATTCAAAACATTGAAGGTAAATTGTAACAATTTGAATTCAGAATTATATATTAAGACTTCACATAGAGGAAAGCTCATAGTTATATGCATCTTGGCATGACCTTTGTTTTATATCTCAATGCTTAGTACTTTCAAGGAACTTTGATGCTAGAATGACCAGTATCCATCATAGATATGTTGTTGCTACTGTTATTAGTATCATTCTTGTGACATACTTGACTGTTGCTTAGTATTATGGTGTTGTATGCTATATTGCCCTCTGTGACAAAGTTTCTCCTTGATATCATCTGCTTGATCTTTTGAGTTTTTATACATCCATCATTACGATATACATGTACCTTTGTATCTTATGATGGCAGCTTTCTCTGTTGTCCTATGTGATTCACTTGGTATGACACCATGCTCCTTTTCTTTAAATCTAAACTTTGGCACAAGCTAATGACATTTGATAATTTATTATTTCCAATGAATGTTCTTATAAAAGCAATGCATTACCATTTTAACATGGCATTACTCAACACATTCTGTTGTTCACAGCTATCATACGATGCTTATCCATTAATTTTCATCTCTTAATGCATAAATGATTTAGAAAATAGTGCTTACCTCATTTTTTATGGAAGCCAAGATCTTAAATATTGATTATCTCTGACTTTGGTGTTGCTTCCCTTACTCTTTATTCATTGCACTTTGATGATAATCTGGTCATCTATCATTATGTATTTGCTTCTTGTTGAACCTTGTCACCATCTTTCTCTTTTAATGATACCACTATGTTAGCAAAGTAGTTATCAACCTGTTGAATCTTATCACCTTCTTTCTAGTCCTTCTTGATACACATGGTGTAATATTGATCATGAATTTCTGCTCTTTGTTGTTCTAATGACGTTGTCTTCTTGGTCACTTCTCTTTATGTTACACATTACTTGAATGACTTCAATTTTTTTTTTCTTCTTCTTTCTATCTGTTCTCTTTTAATAAGCAAAGCTACTAGATCTATCCATTCATTAGTAAAAACAACAAAGCCTACCTTTGTAAATGTGATGATAATCCAGTTTATGTTCATTCAATTCTTGAGTGTTGTGAATTGATGAGTTGTTTTCTGTAGCTGTACCTTTTGTTGATTATTTTGAGAATACTTGACAATTCCATTTTTCAGCTTCTATTGAAACTTGACTGTGAGAAAGTATGATCCTTGCTACTAGTATTTCATTCCCATGAATAAAATTGTTGTCCTGTGATTCCTTCGTGATCATTAAATGATGATTTGTTCAATCTGAAATTGTTGTTGTTGGTATTAACTTCTTTTGAGGTAATACATGATGTTATCATATAGGTGCCTGTACTTTTCAACTGTAGCTCATTTTGTTAATCTACTCCAAGATTCAGCCAGAAGGTCCCATACCTGAAACTTATGCATGGCCCCTCAATAGCTTCCTCTAGTCTTCTAGTCTTTGCCTCTCCATGACTTCAGCTGGAAAGTTTCATGCGTGTAATGAATGCATGTCCTTTTGACAACCTACTTAGTCTTCATACCTATACCTGTACATGAAGCAAACAACCTTAGTATAAAAAATGATTTTCACTTTATTTTCCTCCTTCTCCTTTGCATATTTTAATGATGTATCTGTATGAGCATATTGTGTTTTCTAGAGTAGTGCAGAGGTATTAGGAATGTCTCCATTGCTCAGTTCTTCTGAACTGACTCCTTCATTCTATCTTACAGGTTTGTCCAAGCTGGAAATGTGGCCCAGATCCTCAACACGAAGTCAAAGATCGCTTCTCCATACAGGCAATGGAGGATTTCCCTCTATCCCTTTACTTCTTTATATTTCCAATGTGTTTATTCAGATGTAGTGTTAATAGTTGCCACGACTTGTGTGGATCTGAATGCATTGTATGTATTATGTATGATTGAAATCTGAACATCATCATTGTACCTTTGTAAAACAACATTTCAATAATATGTCATGAAAAATGCATTGTCTTTGTACTTATATTTCATATTTGAATAAAAGTGAACAATTTAATCAATCTTTTCTGCATTATGTACTCTACTTCTGCATTTAATGAATTGTGTAATTCATAACAACAATTATTCAATCCATAATTCAATGTAGAAGTAGCAACAACTTAGCAATTTAGTATGCAAACTAAATTGGTAACAATAACATTTAAAAAAAAGTATGTTTCATGATGTATGAGGCAAGGAAAATAATGATAGTGTAAAGTTTTGGTATATAGGGGTAAAAGCTCAAAAATTCCTTGTGTCTTAGTCAAGCCTCATAGACTAAATTAATAGTAACACGCATTAAGTGATATCAGAGTTAGATGCTAGTGTTGAGGTGTTAAACCTATAAATGTTTTTGATAAAAAGAACAACATGAATAAGGGTGTTAACCCATTACAAGATTCCCCACAAGGATTACCAGTAGCTCGCCATTTACAACTCATTAACAACAATACAAAAAAAAACTATCAACCATGCTTACCCCTATCAAAAACAACCCAACACCCACCAGTACCGAAGCATATAGCATTCCAAAAAAGTAAATAGAACATACCAACAAGAGTATATACAATAATATCAGTTTTAATGCTAAGCCACATAGGTCTAAAATTAAAAGAGTCTATAACTAATAGTGAAAACAGCTAAACCAAGGCCACAAAGGCCGACTAAGATAAAAAAACAAACAAAAAAAAATAAAGAACCAGAAGTGAGCATCAACTCTTTTTCTTGACAGTGGTCTTGGACATCATCACGTGTGCCCAACTTTCGGTTAGGAACTTAAAGAGTTTCTTATATTCATCATCCTCTGTGACCTTGTCATCGTTCACTTTTTTATGTAGCATACAAACAGTGGTCATTGAGTTGTGCATTACCTTGAGTGCGAACCGACCAACCTCCTGCAACCTATTCTCAATACCTGCAATCTCAGAGCTCATCTTCTGCATACCTTCCTTGATATTAGCAATATTAGCTTCCATTTTACCAATAACACCCTCAGCAGCCTTCTACTCCATAGGGCCCTCTAACACAACAAAATCATGCTCCTCACAAGGTGGGGAAGGGGGAGTGGCTTTGATTTCAATAGAAGGGTCCATATCATTATTATCATTTTTAAGACTCCCCAAGACATGCGACGAAGAGTCCTTGTTGTTTGTCTCTTCCTCCTCCTTACTCTCAATGTCCCATGAGTCCTCAGAAGTAGAAACTACAATACATTTTTCCCTTTTCCCTCAGGTTTCGTAGCCAGCTTGGTCGAACGGCAAGGGTTGCTCATTTCCTCTGTAATTTCCACCTCCGAGTCAATCTTCTTAATATTAGTTTTTGCCTTCTTGGGCGGTTTGCTATCTTGGCTAGGATTCTCCCACTTGTTATCCTTAGGCTTATCAACAAACTCCATGGGGGAGGTCTGTGTAGGTCCCTGGAGGGCTTTAATACTAGGATTTTTGAGACAATGCTTTCTACTAGACCAGTAGCAGGAACAATACTGACAGAGGGGGGAGGGAGGGGTAGGTTGGACCGAGATAGTGCGGGGACGATATAGGGCAAGATGAAATTTATACAAGCGGTAAATGAGGCCCTGGTGTGAAATCGTGTACTTCTTCCCTTGAGTTTTAGCATCTGTAATTTCCCTAAAATTACTACCCATGGAATGAAGCAGAAAGAACGAGATGGAATTAAGGTCATGATTTCTCAAATGGTTCAAGAATGGGAGATGACAATAGCAAAAAACCCCAAAGCAACCTTCTAAAGTAAAGTATTTCATGACCACAACACACACCTAAGCCCAAGGATCTGGAAACTTTTCACGATTGAACCCACCATAGTGTTTAACAGGTTGCTCCTTGCCCCAAAAGAATTTGTGCAAGTTGGCAACATCATGGGTCCTACTAGTTTTCTTCCACTTCCTATCTTATGTGGAGAGACCCGTAGCTTGAGAGATAATATCCTCATTAACCTCAAAGCTAATGCCACCAACAATAACTCTCATTTCCTCCCACAAAGAAAAAAATTGCTAGTGATCTATGTATAAATGTATTTTCTTGAAATATCTATAATTTATTATGTATGGAATAATCCAAAGATAATTCATATAAATACATGTTCCAAGCACACAATTTATTTTTTTGATTGAATATCCATAAATAACAATCATGTTCAAAATTGAAAAATGTAGAATACAAATAATTTAAATCTTTTTGATCAATTAGAAAAATAAAAAATAACGAAATTACTCTTACAATACTCCGATTAAAAAAAATTAAAACTGAAAGTACAATCCAGTTTAAAGTAGACAATATTGGAAGAAGATACTAAATATTACAAGTAAATAAAAGTGACATAAGTGGGAGTATGAAGCAAAAGCTAAAAATGAAAGCTTCAAAGTTGTGGAGAAAAGTTATGGAGGAGCTAAGAATATAAAATTGTCCACACCTTTTCTTTATCGATTGGAAAGAAACCTGGCCGAAGTTTACATTCTTTATTCCAAACATACTTTATTCGCTTCCTTTAATACACCGCCCCATTTCAATTTTTTTTACTTTGCGTCATCCCCAAGTCAATTTGGTTCACAAGTCCATTTTCTTCATTGTTTGATACGTGAAATATGCGTCGCCCTCAACTCGAACCTTTAACTACCATCTCTTTTCCTTTTTCATGGAAATGAGTTTAGATTATATAGATAGTATTTTTGTTTTTATATAGTATATTTTTAGGGAACTTTTATCAATGAAATGAGAAGTCATCGAATATCGAATATCGAATAGTTTTTCTTAGAGAAACTGCTTTTAACATAGATGCATACTTAAAAAATTTATTAATAAAAGTTCCCTTAATTAAAATTGACATAAACAATTTTTCTCTAAGGAAAACTACTCAATGACTGATATGACTTCTCACTTCATTGATTAAGATATCTTCAAGACTCATCATAATCTATAGTCTAATTTGTATCATGATATACAAGTAATAAGAAAGAATCTTTCTTTCACTCAACAATTACTTTTTTAATAGCTTCCTAATGTTGCTTCTTCCTCATAGTTAGTTGTATATATTCATAGTTTATTGATTCATGCTACTTTGGTACATGTATTCTTCATGTATTCTAAATCTTAATACCATGCATCCTGCTTTGATCCTTTCTCTTATTATCCTAATGTAGATCACTGCATTGTGCTTGCTTCCCATGATACCACTTCCATGTGATCCTTGTTTCTCGTGTTCCTTCTTTTAGTGTTCTCACTACATGTCCTTCCACTTACCTCATGTCTCACTTGTTTCACACCTTTATCTTCACTGACTAGTACCATCCCTCATCTCACCTTAATAATTTTACATCTTCCTATTGTCCTTATAGTGTTTCCTTTCAACCCTCTACTGTCATATCAATGTGTCTTACTTTCCACCCCCTTTATACTCCCTCTATTGTTGCACATGCCACCATCACCACCACTATCCCCACTTCCACCCTTGATACACTATTGCAAAATCTAGATAGATTTGGGAAGAAAAATGTTTCTAATGTACATAATCTAACCAAGATTCTCTATCACATAACACACCTCTTGTATATGAAATCATGACATATCCATCACACTTTGATTGTATGACACCTTGCTTTGAACTATACCATCCTAATAGTGACCCTGATACTCATCTACAATCCTTTGCTATTATATTCTTAGATTGTGCTTATAATGATAAGACTTCAGCTAAGTTATTTCCTTGCATTCGTAAATACTGTGTTATTCAATGCTTATATTCTTTGTTTCGAGCTCCACCCACTCTTTTAATTAGTTAACTTTTAAATTCTTTTACCATTCTACATTTATATGGACCTCAAAACTATTATTTTTTATTTATTTGCATATTGCTCAAGGTTCCAATAATTACATTATATGATTTCCATTTGTTTATGCCAAAATAAAACACCATCTATTTGATGTTAAATTTTTAGGTATTTTTACAAAGGGCTTATCATCTCCCATTTAAGATAACCTATACTTGAATGGTTGTGCTTCTTTCATGGACCTCCACGCTCATGTCAATAATGTCAAACATAAGTTTCTTGCTTCTAATGCTTAAAAATATGGGTTCTCTCATGCATGTTCTGCATCTTTTCGTCCCTTCAAATTTTAAGTGTATTACTTTTTAAAAGGGTAATAACAAGGAGTAAACTAAATTTAGTGGTAATAATAAATTGACTAATTTTAATTGTTCTTATTTCAAGCCTCAAATTGTTATAAAATTTACAAGATTGGGTGAACTTCGTGATTATGCGCTTCTAGGTCTATTGCATGTCAAGTTGATCACTTCCTTTCCATACACCCATTATATGTTGTAAATAGGGTGAACTATTGTGACAACAACATGTAAGGTTTATGTATAAATTTTAATGTTCATGTATTAACCATATATGAATGTAAATGAAAAGCACAAAAAATTATTAGCCCATAGAACACGATTATACAACTCTAGATTTATACAAAGGAACCCTTTTGAAAAAAAATTGCCACCAATATAGGTCCAAGTACATGTGCTAATCTTCACAAGTAAGGATTAGATACATACAAGAAAATTCTCTCTAAAATTTGATGGCATTTTGACAGTGTTGTGTACTCGCAAAATTATCAAACAAAGCATTATCTAAGGCTCCAATTTAAAGGAAAATATAGTACGATACATTTTAAATAATTAAATCAATATATTATAATTAATCCACGAACCAAGTCATCTACATGCAAATGATAGCTCATGACATGTGTTTGTGAGTTACAAACATATTTCTAGAAGCATCTAGATATTTCTCATGGACTTGGCTTTCCAGATTTACTAGAGGATGAAAATAACTCACCAAAAGGTAAAATATTATCTCCCCAAGTCTAAAAAAGAAAACCAAATTTCCTATATACATAATAATAGATGCTTTCTTACGAGTTTTATAATACCATAAATAACTATAAATTGTTTTATACTTTATGCTACTTGTATCTAATAATTCCCTACAATGGGTCTTCCCACATCATGCTTATTACACATATATTCTTAGACACTTGTAGAATAATGATTAATCATAAATAATCCCTATCCTCACGTGGACATCTAAGTTGAACCTCTCCATGATCCTTGAGATATATTTAATAAATTATGAAGAACACCATTTCAAGGCAAATATAATTCCTAGTCCTAACATTCTCCAACTTGATATTTGCATTACAAAGGCATAGTAAGGAACCAAATTTAAAATGAATCAAGATTTAGGAGAGGCAAAGCCCATAGCCTTCCTAGACCATAAGAATTTCTCTACGATTATTGGTTTAGTAAGTGAATTCATAACATTCTCACAACTCTATGAACTCTACCAACTATCTAACAAAGTGATATTATAGGTCAACATGTTTAGTATGAGCATGATACATTTGATTCTTATCCAAACAACAACACTTTGATTGTCACATCTAATTTTGGTCAACCTACAATAAAAATCAATGCTTGGGAATAATGTCTATAACCATGTTGCTTCTTTGCAAGCATGTGTGTCACGGTATCAAAATTTGTAACACTCTCAATTTAACGAGGGCTTAGTAGTGCCGATTCGCAATGAGGGAAATTGATAAGAAACAAGATACTAATAACGAAACTACAAATCAATAAAATGTACAAGCAAATAAGAGGAAAACAAATGAATGCAAACCTAATTTCTTGAAGCTTCTATTGTCTCTTTGTACTCCTTCTGAAACGTTGTTTGTGATGCTCAGTATTGGGGTGGACAACGTCTATGACTTGGGAGCGTCGAGAATATGATATTGAATTGCTTTGTGATCGCAAGATGGCTTGATTCTTGAACCAATATGATAGAGTAATGGTGCACGTGAGCTTGGAATCCTAGATCATTCAAATGGTTATGAAGGGTTTGTTATATAGGAATTGAGAATGAGATGAACGGTTGAGATCAATCCCAGAGATAAGAAGATGAAGGGTTGGGATCAAAGGGAACTGGAGAAGCCATCAGTAAACTCCACCTCTTCAACTGAGAGAGAGGAGATAGAGTTTGGTTAACTGAAGGGCTAATTTTGAGTTAACTTTTAGAACTGAAGAGGTGGGTGGAGAAACCCATGTGAACTGAAGAGGTGGGTGGAGTAACCGTTGTGATCTGATTGGGAGTTATCTCTTTGAAGATAATTGAATATTTTATTTATTTTTAAAATAAAAGTTTTCAACATGTGAGATAATTGAATTCTTTTTTATTTAGAATTGCATTATTTGAATGAAATTAAATTAATTTAATTGGAAGAATTTAATTAGTAAGTTTAAATATTTCAATTTAAACTTTAGGAAATTGAATTTAATTAATTAATTAATGGAAATTAATCAATTAAGGTTAATTAATTAAATAAAATTAATTATTTAATTAATTTTGGGAATTTGATTAGATGATTTGGGGAATGAATTTAGAAGAAAATGACGATTAATTAACGATTAAAAAACTATTAATTAATAGATGAAATGAATTTAGAAGAAATTAGATGATTAATTAATGATTAAAAAACCATTAATTAATAGATGAAATGAATTTATAATAAAATAGATGATTAATTAACAATTTAAAAACCCATTAATTAACAGATGAAAATTAGTGTTTTTAATGTAAAGTCGCAAGTATGTCCATTTTAGGGTGTCTACAATGTGTACATAGTCATATACTTTATTTTGGTGGTGGATAAATCAACCCTGGGATACTTCTTGCTCATCCAACTCACTATATTTCCTAACAAAGTAAACACATAACCACTAATGGACCTTCAACTATCTAATTCATCTATCCAATCTACATCCACAAAGTCTTGTATGCCCAATATATTAACCACATCATTGATACCATGATAACACAAATAGTAATCTAAAGTTCCTCACAAACATCTAAACATCCTTTTAACATAAATCTAATGCTCTTAACTAGGGTTAGACATAAACTACTTAAAATTCCCACTACTTGGCATTATTTGGTCTAGTACAAATTATTGCATAACAACACTAACATAAATCATGTTAGAAATATACTCTAACTAGTCATCAACTCACGACACATATATAATTAAAGCTTAATACCAAAAAGAAAATAATTACTTAAATTTTAAATTATGCATAGCAACCCAATGGTATCAACGTACTTACTCTAACTTAATAAAAGCTTAATGTGAATCCAATTGCTCCTAATCTCTATATTGTGGACACCAAAAATTAAACAAATCCTAACACCACATCTAACATCACCTCTCTTACCACTTTTGACACATTAAATATCCTAGTCCTAACTATACTTACATAATCTCAACAGTTACCATTTTTTTAATATTTGTTTAATTAGCTAGGATGTTGCTTCTAACATTCCCTCCATCCTATACAATTAATTAAATAAATATCACCAATCCCCTCTAATTGATCAAATAATCTAATAACTCGATTTTATCATATACCTCAAATCATATTCTAACCCCCTACCAATGAAAATATCATAATAAATTACATCTAGTCATGTGTTTAGCTAGCCCATAATGACTAGTGAAAAAGATGGGTGAGAGAATATGAATTTAAATACTTAAAATGTGGAGGCTATTTTCATAGCTATGGGATGGATCCAACACCTACAAGATTAGCCTCAGGCAAGATATTTCTAATACTAATATGGCAATAAAATGAATAGGAATGGATGTAGGGTAGGTGCAATAATGGATAATTATAGGGGCATGTGTGGAGATATACGTAAATGCGGATGGGGAAAGATCACAAGATACAAATTTCTCCATCATAGAAATATTAATTATCTCTTTTGCATTATACACCATTCTAAAATAATAATAAGATTAAACATAATGTAAAAGGTATAATTTAAATAAAATAATTATATACTAATTATATACAATAATATATATTTGTAATTGGTGAATTGTGAGTAGAGCCCACTACTATATTTTTGAAGCAAAAGTACAAAAACTAGAGTTAATATATGTATAGAGAGATTACAAAGAATTTTGTTAAATCATAGCTTGTAAATTCTATCCCCTCCCAAAGCTTGCATAAGGATACCCAAATATGCATTCAATTATCCACCATCATATCTTATGCAAAACTATCATGTACTTTTTTAAGGATTTTCCAAAAATTCTAGTTGTCTAAAGATATTAAGTCAACAGACCATAAATAACAAATGAGGACTAGTTGGTAGTTTGGAAAGTAAATTTAAATTTAAAGACATGTTTATGAATAGAAAAATATTTTATCACCAAATATATTTAAAATCAATATTGTTTCCAATTTGGGCATTAGATTCTCGTTTAGCTTCTTTTTTGACAGTTAGTGGCTTATAACAAGTTGGGACAAGTGAGCATCGTGGGTGGTAGAAGACATGTGGCACATGGCTACATATATTACATGTACCACATGAAAATGTAATCTTTTATTTGGCATGAGATCGAGTAAGAGCATATTTTGACTTGTGGAAGGTGGTTGGTAGTAGAACACAAAGTTGGACAAGTGACATTTTGAGAAAATAATGTTAGAAGGTGGTGGAAAAATAGAAAAAGGAGTTACAAAATTGACATGAAAGCATCTTCTATTCTTGGGCATGATATTTGGGCACCCAAATTGGTATTTGAATATATTGTTATATATCTGGATTTTTGGTTGCATTGGATATTCACTATATCTTGTCATTGAATGGGCTAATGTTGTTTCCTTCAGAAGCTGGTAAAACAATGAAGGAGAATCTTCAGAGCTAATAAACTAGGGAGATTTGAGGCTTAAAGGAAATGGTCAAGAGGGCCTCCAAGGTTAATCTCATCCAGAGATTGTATTTGTTATAAAAGGCTTTCCATTTGTTATGTTTCTTTAATTTTCTGCAAGTATTTTTAGGAGTTTGGAGTGCATAGTTTAGGATTGTGAGTTTTAGTTTGTATTATTGTTTATGACAACATATATTACTATTTTTGGAGTTTTATTTCATGCATTTTATGATAAGAATAAGTGTGAAGGGTTTGGAGAGTTTGTTTTGGATTACAATTATTTTCTATGTGTGTGAGCTCCAAATTTTGGTGTAGTTTGATGTAATTTCCAGTAGATGTTAATAGTTGTTATCTGATATATTTAGAAACAAACTCCATATTTTCTAAGTTGTTATGTTTTTTGGCATGAAAACATTACATCCTCCTTCATTCTATTATGTTTTTATGTATTCTACTAAACTTTTTGGTATACACTGAGAGGGGGGGTGAATCAATGTTTATCAATTATTTATATTTCAACCAATTAAACATATATCATATGTGCATTCAAGAATCATAAAACAAGAACACATAACACGAGATATGATTACGGAGAACCTTGATCAGAGGAAAACTCCGGTGGGGATTAGTACCCACAAAATATTGTACTAGGTATAATGAACCTGTTAAAGTTCCTTTGCCCTGTTAAAGTTCCTTTGCCCTGTTAGAAGCAGTCTTTACAAATTGAGTACAATGACCTGGTTAAAGGTCTGACCTTGTTAGGAGTCTTTTAAAATAACCCTATTAGGGGTGGATGGCTCACTGCCCAAATAATATGAAGGCTACAACCCTCTGAATGTTGATATGCACTATATCAAAAATGAACTGCTGTAGTGACACTGTTGTCTGATCAGTTCCGTGTATGCGTGGATGCTCTTACTCCTTTAAAGAGTTATATCATCTTCTGAATTCATTATATTGACCCTCTATAACTTCTTCTTACATAATCATCGACTTCTCTTCCACTTTGTAACATAATAATACATTACATACTTATATCTTTACAAACGAATAGGCGCGACCCAAAACATAACACTTAGTCGGCCTCTTAACAAAATATACAACGCTTCCGAACAAGTCGGCTCAAGCGTGTTTACAAAAACATTAATTACATCATAAAAAACTTATAACTAAAGGCGCTTAACCTTAGCATCACAAAATAATACACGCTGATCAAAACAGTAGTCAGCTTCTGTGCTCTGTATTCTGGATTGTTTCCTGGACTGCAGTGTACTAATCTGTCTGTAACTTTTCCGTACTAATGTTCCTTATCTTGCGCATTTGGATATAGCATATACACACACCATAGAGTATATATCTAAGCACGCTTGATCTGGTGTGGTTTCTAACATGCGCGCTGATGTGCTGATCACTGTATCTGTCTGACTGCTCTGTATTCTGTACTGAGTCTTTTTATCTCTTAAGTTATCTTTGACAGAAACTTAGTATGACTTTTTTGCCATGATTGACAACACAAAATAAGCCATGCTTCCTCAGGAAGTCAACTTTCCAACAATTTTGGTTTAGTTTGATGTAATTTCCAGTAGATGTTAATAGTTGTTATCTGATATATTTAGCAACAAACTCCATATTTTCTAAGTTGTTATGTTTTTTGGCATGAAAACATTACGTCCTCCTTCATTCTATTATATTTTTATGTATTCTACTAAAATTTTTGGTATACACGATTATGTTGTCATTCTTATTTTACAAATCTAAAGCTCAAATTAGAACTAGTTTCAAATTTGATGTACAATTTGTAGCAGGGGTTATTACAAACACTATAGAGAATATTTCCTATATTATATTACTTCCAATAGTGAGAAAGGACTACATATGTAGTTAACATAATAAAGGATCTTGCCTGTGTATACCAAATCATGCTATATATAGTTGATATAGATCAACCCACATGCAGTTGCTACAACACCTACCTTTCTTTCTACTTTATTTTACTTTGATTTATCCCATATTATTTGGGCATGTTGTGTTTTCTCACCCAAAATATATTGAGGATAAATTGTCTACCTTTTCTTGGAAGATGGAGTTTAATCCTTTCCATTTCTTTGACCAAAGCTTGAAAATCATTGAACACTGCCTTATGGATTACCATTGAAACATGGGCATTATAGTTTATTTAGTTTCCTACCATCTCTAAGAAGTTCAATATCACTTGCAACCCATTTTTATAACTAGACTTAATATAACACATGATGATATCTCTTACCATTGCCTTACCATGAGTATACTCCTATATATTTATCTCAAAGTGCATCATAGTATCAATATTTTATCACCCAAAATACTTGCACGAGTATATTCCTCACCCAAGAGAATGACAATCATGAGGCTCAAACTATTATCATAATGAGAAAATCCCTTCCAATTCAAGTTTCCTTCTAAAGAGTCAAGTACGCTCTAAGTCTCTTTGAGATTCTTATCAATGGGCCAACTATTTGTTCCCTTATTTTCTATAACATTTATAATTATCATCAAATCACTTTGTATGATGATATGCAAATTTTCAAACTTTATCGCCAAGGATAAATCCAACACAGAGACTCACACCTTAACATAATTACTCATCTACTTAATGAATCTCTCAAAGTTGCGTAGATTAGTGTTACATAAGAGTATTTGAGAAGACACCTGACACTTGAGGTCCTAAATCACCCTTCATAACCCACCAAACTTTATGTTAAAAGAAACATTCAAAAGAACCTCCTATTTATTTTAGTTTCTATCGATCAAAGAAGATTGAACTTCCTAAACTTCATTAAGAAAAAATTATAAATGATAAATCAATATATTTATAATAATTTAATTAAAAATATATAAAGTCTTTTGTTGTTGATAAATTATGCAAAGGCATGTGGAAAATGAGTAATAACTGAGAGGGGGGTGTGAATCACTGGCCTAAAAAATATTCCAATTAATCAACCCAAAAACTTAGTACCACAATATTAAGCCTCTAGTTATCTTCAGTCCTATAAGATGAATACCTTCAAATATCCTTATCAAATTACTACTGCTCGGAATGCTTTGTTAAACCTTATTCTGTATGTTTACCGAATAACAGTATGTTAATTTACCAAAAAATAGTAAATTACCTAGAGTATACTGATCAATCCAGATTAGCTATGTGTAATGCAAAACACTAAAGTAATGACTCATAAACACATTGACACATGGATTTTTAACGTGGAAACCCTGTTAAGGGGAAAACCACTTGGGACCAGTAACCCAAAATTATCACTCTTCTGAAGTGAGCTCGGTGAAGAGCCAACCATGTTAAAGGTTATAAACACACTGTTAGGTGTGACCTTGTTAGAGGATTTAAAATTTTAGTCTGTCACTTGATATCTGGCATCTCTATGCTACCTTCCTTGATCAAACACTCTCTTGGCCTATTAATAGGTATCTGGAATCTCATGCTATCTTCATGATCAAACTTTTTGATACTCCTTGGGATGTATCTCAATATAGAAAGGATCTTTAAATCCAACTCGCTTAAGAGAATTTCTGAATCAATGGCTAAACTGAAATAGTATGATTTGTTCACATATACAACTTATACTTGTAGATTTTTAGATCTATTGTAAGCTCATAAAACTAATATGATCAATATATCTCTTTTAATACCTTTGCTCCACTTTTTTTCTGATCGGTGATGTTGTGCTTTGTTGCTCGGTGTCCGCAGAAAACTTTAGCTCTCTCCTTAGCTTGATTGATCAAGACTGTATGAAGTTTCTCTATAGCATCCTCTTTGTCATTCAATCCCCTTAATTCGTAATGAATTAAGTTGTCTCTTTATAGACATAATATCATCGTTGTTAGGTTCTTGATTTTCTTGATCTTGGCGTGATCCGCAATCTTAGCCAATCAAATTTAAAGAAAAACTCTTATTTTATCTCGTAGAGATCTTCTCTCCAACTGGACAAAACAACTTTAAATCCTTTACTTATCTTTGGCTTTATCTTGTCGATGAAAACAATGATAACTACCAGTTAAGTCCATATTTAGCTCTTCCAGCTAGATATTTTGTCATTTCTGAACTCAAGTTAATTTTGGTGTTTTAACTCTTTGATAGCTTCAGTCAATGCTCCAGTTCTCCTCAGGCTTCTCCGTCGGTTTACACTATGATTATGGCCATCGGTTATGCTTGTGATTCTACTCGTCATTAATGCTTGTCAGTGTTCTTTCTCAGGCATCACTGTGACTTGACTTTTGGTGATCTCTGTCCGTCGGGTTCCATTAGCCGTCGGTGTTTGAAGTCACATAGTGAATGCTTGTCTTTTATGCATTAATGAAAGCATAATCTTTATCTCTCTGATTCTCTGAAGTCTTTGACACTTTGATTATAATTGATTAGATTATATCAAGTTGACATCAATGAAAATTCAATCCATTAACTGATTTAATGTCTTGCATTATCTTTCTACTTTTTCAGTGATCAACTTAAAATCTTCAAACATTCAATCAATTACATGTCATCAATCTCTCCCTTTGGCATTGATGGCAACATACTACATTATCATACTATACTATTACTAATATAATATGAAATATAACAGTTTCATCAAGCTTTCCTAGTGTAACTATTACAAATGTTTGGCTTTCGGTAAGCTCAAATAGCTTTGATTTGTTTCTTGCAGAATGGTTGTCTTCAATCTTCAATCCCTTTACTAGATAGATGTAGCATCTAATGTCTTTGTTCTGATATGTACTCTGCCTTGACTATTTCTCTTCTTGATAATCTCTTTTTCTTTTGACAACAATTTTCTCTCTTGTATGAACTCTTTCCCTTTGTTACTTCTCTCCCTGAGATGGATATTTCATATGTAATCAATTTCTCTCCCTTTAAATATTGATAAACTCTTCCTTTTGATTCTTAGGAACTTCACTTTATGGATAATAATATAATATTTTCTGATCAATGAGATAGTGTCTCCCTTATGATAATGAAATAATCTATCCCTTTGACAACAATGCCAAACAAAAATCATCTATATCATGTTCCATGCCTTTATATAATATATTCCTTGAATTTCCCTATCCATTAGCAATACAATGTTTTTGGTATTCGGTGCATACTTGTACCTTACTGTGTATAGATGTATCTATTGTTGTTCATCTCAGTGTTTGCATCAACATGAATGATCTTCAGATTATGTGTAGGTTGATGCAGCCTCCTAGTCAGCTTACTGACCGATAGACAAGGGTTGGACCCCTAGTCTCTGTCTCAAGTACTCAAATGTATCCTTCGGTAATGGCTTGGTGAATATAGTAGCTAATTGTTCCTTTGATTGAACATATTCTAGTATCACCTCCTTTTCTTGCACTTGTTCTCTCAGATAGTGATACTTGATAGCAATATGCTTAGTCTTAGCATGCATGACTGAATTCTTAGAAATGTTAATTGCACTGGTGTTATCACATTAGATAATTACTGGTTCAAGAATATTCATATTCATACCTTCCAACAATTGTTTGAATCATGCAATATTGGAGCAATTTGCAGCAGCAACCACATACTTTGCTTCTGCAGTAGACTGAGAGATGCATCCTTGCTTCTTGTTGATCCATGTGACAAGTTTGTCACCCATGAAGAATGCTCCTCCAGTTGTGCTCTTTTGGTCATCAATGTTTCCATCCCAATCAACATCTGTATAGACTTGTAGCTCAAATTTTCCTTCTCTTTTATACAATAAGCCATAGTCCTCAGTGTTCTTCAGATATCTCAGAATTCTCTTGACAACAATCATATGTGATTCTTTGGGATTAACATAGAATCTTGCAACTATTCCAACTTCATGTGCTATATCTGGTCTGGTGTGAACAACATACATTAGTTTTCCAATCATTGATCTATATAAGGTTTGATTTACCTCATTTGATTTGTCTTCTTTTGTCAGCTTACATCTGGTAGCCATAGGTGTTCCAACTGGTTTGAAATCTTCCATCTTGAATATCTTCAGCACTTCCTTAATGTATTTGGAATGAGTGATATATATGCCTGCATCTTGTTGAAGAATCTGTAGACCAAGAAAGAATTTGATCTCCCCAAACATAGACATTTCAAATTCCTTTCTCATTTCATTAGCAAAGGATTTGTATAACAATTCACTTCCCCCAAAAATGATATCATCAACAAAAATTTCAGCAATCAGAATATTACCATCGGTATCTTATTTTAAGTACAGATTGCTATTTTCACTTGTTCTAAAAATTTTTATGCTAATGAGATAGGAGTGAGGTCTTTCATACCAGGCTCTAGGTGCTTGTTTCAATCTATACAAGGCTTTATGTAGCCTACATACCATGTTTCTTTTGTCTAGATTAACAAACCCTTCTGGTTGTTCAATGTATACCTCTTCTTCCAATATTCCATTTAGGAATGCAGATTTGACATCCATCTGGTATACCTTGAATCCTTTAAATTCACCATAAGAAAGTAAGATTCCAACTCCTTCTATTCTAGCAATGGGTGCAAAGGTTTCTCCATAATCAATACCTTCTTCTTGTGCATATCCCTTGCATACTAACCTTGCTTTGTTTCTTGTGACTTCTCCATTCTCATTCAGCTTGTTTCTGAATATCCATTTGGTACTGATGACATTATTTTCATCTGGTCTCAGTACTAGTATCCATGTATTGTTCTTCTCAATCTGTTCTATTTATTCATTCATAACACTGACCCATTCTTCATTCTCAAGTGCATTGTTAACAGATTTAGGATCAAAATCACAAAGTAAACATCTAGTGTTCAGTGACTTACTTCTTGTTCTCATTCCATCCTTCTTGTCTCCTATGATTTGATTATGTGGATGATGTCTTCTGACATACTTGGCAAGTTTCGGTTCAGCCCCTTGTTCATCATTTTGATCATCTTCTTGACCTTCGTTCTGATCTCCATTGTTCAGAACATCATCTTGAGGATTTTCCTGATTTTTGGTAATTGTAGCCTGATGCTCGGGTGCAATGTTCTATTGTTCAGGAGCGATACACTATTGCTCAGGTAGAGTGTCAGGTTTTGTATAAATAAACCTGTTGTAGTCCTCTGGTTCTTTTCTTCTTTCCTTATCATTCTTTTCTGCAAATTCATCTATTTTCACATTTGCACTTTCAATGATCTTGTTAGATGACTTGTTAAGACATTTATAAGCCTTTCTTTTGATTGAGTACCCTAGAAAGATACCTTCATCACTTTTGGAGTCAAGTTTTCCATTTCTATCATCCTTCAAAATATAACATTGACTACCAAAGATTCTGAAGTAACTTACATTGGGTGTATGACCATACCAAATCTCATAGGGTGTCTTCTTTGTGTCCTTCTTCAATTGTACTATGTTTAATGTGTAGACAACAATATTGACAACTTCCCTCCAAAACGTTTGAGTGATGCTCTTCTCAATCATCAATGTTCTTGCACAATCAATAATTAATATGTTTCTCCTTTTAGCAATTCCATTTTGTTGTGGTGTTCTCAGTGCATAAACTTGTCTTTTAATTCCATGCTCATTGCAATAGTTGGTGAATTCATATGAAGTAAATTCCCCTCCTCTATCTGAACTTAAACATTTCAATTTATTTTCACTTTGTTTTTTTTCCATATCCTTATACCATTTAAACATCTTGGATGTTTCTGATTTATCTTTTAAGAACATGATTGTCATCCATCTAGAATAATCATCAACAAAGAGAATAAAATACCTATCTCCATAGTAGCTCTTTATCTTCATGGGTCCACATAGATTTGTGTGGACTAATTCTAGAATTGCATTAGATGTATGGGTTTTACTCTTGAAACTGGACTTTGTCATCTTACCTTTTTGACAATTCTTTCACATGATATGCTCGGGCTTAGTCATGCTCGATAAGCCTCTGACATTCATTTTGTTGTTTATCTTTATCATGTTTCCAAAATTCACATGAAATAATCTTTTGTGCCACAACCATATGTCTTCGTTTCTAGCCATTAAACAAGTGGTGTTAGTGTCATCAAGATAGAAAAGGTTACCTTTTCTCTGCTCACCGATTCCAATCAACCTTCCTGATTCATTGAAGATCTTTGCCTTCTTATTTTCAAATTCCACTCGGTGACCTATATTATTTAGCTATGAAACACTCAACAAATTATAATTCAGTCCTTTTACCCAATAAGCATTTTCACATTTGATCAGGTTATTCAACATTATAGTTCCTTTACCTTCAACTGGACAAGGTGTATCATTTCCCATTCTTACTGAACCACCATTATATGTTGGCAAGTTGACACTCAGGGTCTATATGACTAATTTTGTGTTGTCATTATGGAAACAAAGTCATATGAAGTTTTGACAAGTAAGTTCACAAACTTTGAAGATCAAAATTTGGCTAAGTATAGAAAACAAAACAGAACAGAGATATATAGTTGATTAGTGCACCAACGCACATGCGTACAATCGAGTCAGACTATGCGCCTTTATACTTAAGCTTTATGATATGTTATTAAGCTTAGTCCATACACGCATGGTAAGATATGTCAGTACGGAGAAGTTACAACAAGTTCAAGTGCCACTAGTAGTTCAAAAAATAGAGTATGAAGCCGACTTCAGATTTTGATTAGCGTATAATATTTTGTTTTGTAATGGCCATGTGCCTATTGTAATATGTTTGTAATTATTTCTTTAACACTCATGTAAACACGCTTAAGCCAATTCATTTGGAAACGTTGTGTATGTTGATTTTGGGCCGGCTAAGGTCTTGTTTTTGGTCGCGTCTATTCAGGCATGTATATATACTTAACATGCAATTTTGTATTAAGTGTGAGAGTGGAAAATATGCAGAGAAGATATCCAGAAGAATAGTATAAACAAATTAGTATGAGATAGATCTCTTTAAGAGATTAGAGCATCAACACATAAACGGAACTGATCAGACAACAATGTCATAACAACAGTTCATCTTTTGATATAGTTTATATCTGTTATCTAAAGGTTGTAGCCTTCGTCCTATTGCACAGTGAGCTCTGGAAGTGAGCCATTAACCTTTAACAGGGTTTTTTAAAGACTCCTAATAGGGTCATTGTACTTGCATTGTAAAGACTACTCCTAACAGGACAAAGGAACTCTAACAAGTTCATAAGACTAGTACAATCATTTGTGGGTACTAATTCCCACCAGGGTTTTCTTCTGATCAAGGTTTCCCCATAAATATATCTTGTGTTATGTGTTATTGTGTTATGCTTCATTTGTTATCTATTTGATTTAAGTTTCAAGTTGTTGAAATAAAGATAATTGACAAACACCGATTCACCNCCCCCCCCCCCCCCCCCCCCCCCCCCCTCTTAGTGTTTCTAACAATTGGTATCAGAGCTCTGGTCCTCTGAAAGAAAGTTTAACCACTTGAGGAGATCATGGATTCATTAGAAGTGAAACATCTGAAAAAGAATCTTGAAGCAACCCTTGATGATCTTGACAAATCTGAAAAAGAAAATGAAGAACTAAAACTAAAAGTTGATGGCTCCCAAATGCTTATCAAAAAATTAAGAAAAGATTTGAAAGATTGCTCTATGAATGATTTGGTAAAAATGGTCAAAAATATGAATGAAGAAAACATGTCTCTGAAGGACAAGATTGAAGATCTAAATGAATAGCTAACATATAGCCTAACAACTATTGAAGAAAAGACAAAAGAAAGTAAACAATTAGATGAAGAACTTATGCAAGCAAATATGAAGATCTGCAAGCAAATATGAAGATCTTGGAGTTGGAAAACATCAAGAAAAAGATAGAATCTGAATTGACAAAAGCAAAGAATCATATTGAAAAACTACAGAGAAGTTCTGATCTAATTCAATCACAACTCTATGCACAAAAGTTAAAAGGAGATACTACTGGTGTTGGATACAGTGTAGCACAAAGTGAAACCAATACAATACAAGAAATTAAGAAAGTACAAGAAAAATCTACAAAAGTAAAGGCTATTGAGAATCTTACAGAAGCTAGAGAAGAATCATCTAAAGATGAACACAAGATAGTTAACAGAACTTGTTATTCCTGTAACAAGCATGGACATTTGGCAAGAGGTTGTAAAGAGGTAAGACCCTTTAATGGCTATTATTACTCTTGTAATAAATTTGGTCATAGGGCTATACATTGCAGAACTAGTCAGAGAAATCAATCACAGCAGAACCAAAGAAACCTAACTCAATACAATAAGAGAAATCAACCTCAGAGAAACTATCAGAACATTACATTTCTGATATGTAATTATAATGGTCACACAACCAAGCAATGCATCATGGTAAACAATATCAATAGAGCTCTAATAATTTTTCACTCATGTAACAAAGCTGGACATATCTCAAGGTTTTGCAGATCCAGAACACAAAGACAATAAAAGCCTAAAGGATCATTATTTGAAGAATCTGGAGAAGTCAAGTTTGTAAAAGCTACAGAAGATTCAGGTAAAATATGGGTTGAAGTAAAGAAAGATGATGATGTTAACAAGGTAGTAGATGCATCCATAGTGGACACAACTTCTACTTCTGGTTAGATGACCCTCATGGTCATAGGGGGGGCTATTTAATCTCTAAACCCCTACGTGGCTGGTATACTCACCTTTGAGTATGCGCCTATGGATTCATGTATTTGGTCACGAGTTGAGATAGTATGCATAGACGCACAACTTATACTTCGACAAAAACAAAGATACAAATTATCAGTGGAAACCACGTTATGACAACAAGCATTAAATGCAGTAACTTATATATAAGTTAGTAAAAGATCTTATATCTTCACTTTGCATTCGAGATTGAGCATCCAGAGAGCACAGGAGAAATAAGCATCGAAGTGTTGAAGGATAACCGTTGGTTGGTTAGAAAAATGAGTTGAAGTTGAAACGGAACCCTAGCACGGATGCGTCATTTCAGAACTCCAGTAAAACCCTACTTAAGCAATCAACAAGTAAGTATGGAAACCCCTGTAGTCTTTGACATCATTGAAAGGAAGAGATTCGTGTTTAAAAAGCATCCATTCAAGTCAGTGCTAGATGATGTAGAAGGGGCATTCTGCAAGACTCCGTTAGGAGTCATGCATGTAGAGGACATACACGCTTACATCTCCTGTAAGAAGGAGTTTGTTGGTGACAACAACATAACAACGCTCATGGCATCAATGATGAAACTTGATTACTCATTCAAGGATGAATACTCACATCTCACTGATAACCCTATTTTTGAGTATACAAATGCGCATGAGTTCTATGAACCAGAATGGGTTAAAATTATACTCAGTAGGATTCATGATGATCTGTTTTGGATTGGTGAAGTTCCTATCTGCATTACTGCTGACCTCATTCATGAGATGATTAGACTATCTAAGGTTGGACTTGTTCTTCCCACTGGAAAGGATGTCAAGAAACAGGTTGAGCAGGCATGCTTATTTAGAAGCGATAGGTGCGGGATGACAGTTGATCCTATTGAGGAAAAAGACATCAAACTGATCACCATGATACTTGGCTACAAGTTTCAGCATGCTAGCAGACTTAATAGTGTATCCGTAGCTACAGTTCTGGCATCAATAAGGATGGCAAGAGATAACACACAATATAATCTTTGTGAGATATTGTATGCACAACTAATTGATAACATTAAAGCTATTAAGCATGACAAAAGAAAAATATTCAGATTTGGCTCATTGATTATATACCTATACTTCCACATTGTTGGTAAGGTCTCTAATCTGTACTTAGACAGGAGAAAACCTACTTTGTCTGAAATTTCATTAAAAGCTACATCAGAAAGCAGTGTAAAGGACTCTATGGATATGGAGATCAAGACATTCAGGATCAAGATGCAGAAAAGGTTTAGAATATCGGAGAAGATAGTTGAGAAATACAAGGACACCATATGCTTCATGGTGGAAATTGACTGTACTTGCATGGAAGCAGTTGATCCAAGAACCAAATGGATTCACCCACTTGGTTATGAAGTAGAAGAACATGTTTTGGAAGGATATGCACAAGTTTTTTTATCTGCTCCTAAGGATCCAAAAGAGCCTAGATGGGGCACATACAGAGAGAAGACAAATCAAGTTGATTCTATCTTATACAGTGCATACAATAAGAGGAAGGCATCACAGATTACATCCAACATCCTGAAAGTTCATGGTGTCACCCAAGAAGACCTAGATAAAGGCAGGGAAGCTAAAATTGCAAGAGAACTTAAGCAAACACCTGCAGAAGTCAAAATAGAGAAATCATATGATATCCATAAGAAGAAAAAGAAGAAGTTTGATGAAGGTACATCTGCACCCTCTAGTACTATTTACCTGGAATCCTCTCCACCTTCGGTACCAAGCAAATTGACTAGAAGAAGGAAACAAGTTCCCACAAGCCACCCATCCTCAAGGACAACACAGAGCAAAGTAAAGAATACTCAAGCCCCTCTTGAGGTAGGATTCATACCTAGTCTTGAGATCTTAAGGAACATAATCATTAATGAAGGAAGACTAGATTCAATTACAAATGTCTATGACAAGTACCAAGAGATAGATAAATTAGAAATACATTCTATGATTATCTCTCATATGATCAAGTTTAAAAGGTCAGTTTTGGAACTCAAGACAGTCATTCCAGACAAAGTATGGAACATACTAGACTTATTGAAAAGACAAGCAATAGAAGAAGATATGAGGATTAGAGAAGAAACATTAGATAATCTTCTCCCTATTTTCTCACATGATGAGAAGGAAATACTATCAGATTTGGTAAAACCTCATCTAAGAACCAAAACAAGAACTCTTCACATTATGAACAAAGAGTATGAGTTGGTTGGCAAAGAGACTGAAAGAGCATTCGAGCAAGTATTTTTGGACAGACATATGTATCCATCAACGACACCTACAACAAAAGTGACTCAAGTTCCTTCTAAACAAGAAAAAGAACCAAAGATTCTTAATGTGTCTATGACAGGTCCACATGATTCTGCGCCCAAAGTTCCATCACCCTCTGACATTGTCAAAGATTCAGATGAAACCATTGTGATCAATGATGTTAAGATAACAATGAAAACTTCAGATAATGACTTGAACAAATTTGAAAAATCATTTGTCAACACTGAGGAAGCAGAGAAGGTATGCATTGATAATACTCCCTTGCAACAAGATGAAGTTATTTCTAAAGATTCAATAGATTTGAATAATGAGGAAGATAATCAATCCAATAAACCACCCTCTATGGAGATCCCAGTGAAAAGTGAATGTATAGATGTTAGTCAAAATGCTATATTCACGCCATCTATCAAACCATCAAAATCATTGTTGTCAAGTTTGACCCCTGACTCAGCAAACCTAGATGCATGGGGAGAATAAGACTTGATCAAAATCAGTGTATTAGCCATGGAGAAAGCCAAAGAGAAACAAGTTATGAGAAATCCTCTCCTTCTTGAGTCAGTAAAATTTCTGAATAACCTAGTGCCAATAGAGAAGAATTTGGTAAATATTCAGTCAGTTGATGATGTTGACAACATCTTGACAAGCTTCAAAACAAACTTCACAAGTTTAGTAGATTCAACTACTAAAACTGTAGAGGATGAGTAAAAAAAGGGAAGATTGGATGAACTGATAAAGAACTTCTCATTAGATCTCAACTCATTGAAGATTGGTCAAACAATTATGAAAGAGTTAGCAACAAAAGGTAGGAAGGTGATAGCTAACTGTATGGACATAGGCAAATTCACTTCTGAGCACATCAAGAAGATTGAGGAAGAAGACATCTTGGTTGAAAACATAAGGAAATCAGTTAAAACATCCTCCCAAGACATCAATATTTGCAACAACATCTATCAAGGGTAGATAGACAAGATTGAAAAAGCCAAGATAGAGATCAACAAGATAAGGACCATGCAAACCCAACTGAGAAATGCACTTGTGCCCTCCTTAGCTGTATTAAATGAGAACATCAAACATATTGATGAAAATATTGTCACATATGATCAAGGCCCTTGCATGGATCTGACAAAAATGGAGAAGCTCACATATGCATTATGCGCCTATCTTCAGACTGTTGATGAACTCAAAGCATTTTGGCAGCAAGAAATCAAGAATCTTGAGATTGCATACCCAGATGTATAGTCGGAGTAAGTACTTAGGGACTTTAATTTTTGGCACCTTTGTCATTAATGTCAAAGGGGGAGTAGTGTATATAAAGGAGTATGATGTACATTAAACTTATAGTTTTTGTTGTTAAGTCAAAGTTTAAGTAACTTGGGCACATTCCTTTGTTTCCATTAATGAAAAAGGGGGAGATTGTTGGAAAGTTGACTCTCAGGGTCTATATGATTAATTTTGTGTTGTCATTATGGCAATAAAGTCATATGAAGTTTTGACAAGTATGTTCACAAACTTTGAAGATCAAAATTTGGCTAAGTATAGAAAACATAACAGAACAGAGATATATAGTTGATCAGTGCACCAGTGCATGTCCGTATGATCAAGTCAGACTATGCGCCTTTATACTTAAGCTTTATGATATGTTATTAAGCTTAGTCCATACACGCATGGTAAGATTTGTCAGTACGGAGAAGTTACAACAAGTTCAAGTGCCACTAGCAGTTCATAAAACAGAGTATGAAGCCGACTTCAGATTTTGATTAGCGTATAATATTTTGTTTTGTAATGGCCATGCACCTATTGTAATATGTTTGTGTTGGAATTATATTGAGATGATGTACTAAGAGGGGAGGGGTGAATCAGTACCTCTAGAACTTTTCTTGGTTAGCCCATTAACCCTTAGTCATCAGTTTGTAAAATAACTTATCTATCTGTTCATCTTTCTTTATGTATATGAAATCATATCATACATTCCATTTGATGTGTGATAGTAAAAGAAACATACATGAAATTTGATAACACATAACACAAGATATGGTATCACAAAAAACTCCTGTTAAGGAAGTAAAAACTGCGGTGGGGATTGTTACCCACAAACTTCACTATCTGCAGATAAGAAGAGCCGGTTAAGGCTTACAATTTGGTCACTTCTGATGACCTACCCTGTTAG